>VSMD01113724.1:0-33467 GCA_008750895.1 Mirza zaza
CCGCCCCAGGTTTAGGAGAGGCCCCGCCCCAGGTTTAGGAGAGGCCCCGCCCCAGGTTTAGGAGAGGCTCCGCCCCAGGTTTAGGAGAGGCCCCGCCCCAGGTTTAGGAGAGGCCCCGCCCCAGGTTTAGGAGAGGCCCTGCCCCAGGTTTAGGAGAGGCTCCGCCCCAGGGAAAAGCCCAGGTTCTTTCTGACACGGTGAGGGCTCTGCAAGGTGTCGTGTTTGCACAGAGGCACCAGGTGCTGTGCGTGTCATTGTGACTGGGATCCTGTGATCGTGTGATCGCCTCCCGGTCACCTGGGGACACTTAGCCAGACATCCGGGTACTGTCCCGGGTACTGAGGCGTCACTCGTCTCCCTGCGGCGGGCTTCTGGGCGCCACACTCACCCCCAGACAGCGTCACCTGGACGTCCCACAGCGACTTCAAGGTTAGCGCGTCAGGAACCCAAAACATCGCTCTCCCTAAAAAGCAGCTTTTCTCCGGAACCCCTTTCTCGCGGCCCCCAACCTGGAGGTCACTCCCGCCCGGGCCGCGCCCGCGCTCAGCACTGCCCTCGCAAATCCCGCCTTCTGTCTGCTCAGCTCTGCCCCTTCCCGGAGCTGCTGACCGGTTCCGCCGCCCCGTGGCCCTCGTGGCCCTGCCTCGTGTCCGCGTGGCCGCCCCCACCTGCCTCGTCCTGCGCGGGCACCTCTGGGCCCCTCCAGCGCAGTGGGCGAGGAGCTCCGGTCCTGGTGGCACACGCCTCCTCCCCAGACACCAGACACCAAGTCACTGACACGTTTCTGCCTGGCAAACTCCCACTCGGCCTTTGGCCCCAGCTCAACTCGGCGCCCTCCCCTCCCAGGACTCGAGCAGGCCCCGCGCCCACCTCCCGGCGCCCACTCCCTGTCTGGCGCTGCACCCCCTGTGCAAAGCCCTGCGGGGGGTTCCTGTGCCTGGCGCCCGCCGCGGCCAGCCAGGAACCCTGGGGAGCGGCGAGAAGGTTCGCTTTTGAGTGACAGCAACAAGCCTGCACCACATGCCTCGCTGCCCGTCCCTGGGTGACCAGGACGGTCTCAGGCAGCCTCACAGCTCTGCATCTGCCCGGCGCTGGCCGGGGAAGGGCACGCCCTGCAAACGGCCGGACGAGACCTGAGCATTCTCTGCACTGGGTTTGTCGAGGAGTCGGCAGAAAAATCCCGGTGATCGTGACGCTTTGGGTCATTTTACCCCCCAGCAGAGCTCCCAGGTACCAGGTACATGCCGGGCACCGTCGTCTCGCGAGGGGGCAGCTAGCAGCCGGCCACCGGTGCCGACGCACTTGCGGCTCTCTCAGGGGGCCACCTTCGTCAGTGCACCCTGGCTCAGGTGCGGTGGGCCCACGCCTGCACTCCAGGGCAGCAGGACACGGCCCCCCAAGGCAGGTGTCGTCGTCACTTGGTGTCCTCTCGGCAGCTGCAGCTCCCCACGATGTGGTCAGACGCTCATGTGTCGTGCTGCGGGTGTTTTGTAGACGGGGCTGAGTCTACGACCCACTGGCATTAGGTGAAGGACCCTTCGCAGTGTGGGTGGCCCTCATCCAGCCAGCGGAAGGCCTTAAGAGCAAAATGGGGTTTCCCAGAGAAGGAGGGATCTGCCTCAAGCCTGCAGCCAGCGCTCCTGCTCGCGTTTGCGGCTGGGCGTCTCCTGGAAGATTCCAGGCCTGCCGGCCCCACGGTCACCAAGCCAGTCACTTACAGCCAGTGTCTCTCTGCCCACCTGTGTGTGCACTCACCCATCCTCCTCCTCTCCTTCCTTCCCTCTCCCGTCCACCCCTCTGCCCACCCCACCGTCCGTCCTGTCGGTTCTGTGTCCCCAAAGTCCCTGCCCGGTGCACTGGCCACTCGCAGAGCCCTGGCCGGGGAAGTCTGGACATGGGAGGACAGGGCAGTGACAGTCGCAGGGCCAGCGAGAACCTCCGCTGCAGCAGTGAAGCCCCTGCTCTTGTCGGGCTAGCTGTCCTCCTAAGTGCCCTGTCACCTCCCGCGTCTGCCCTCCTGGGGCCCCTGGAACCCCACAGCCCCAAGCCCTGGCTTCTCTGCAAGGGACTGCTGGGTCTGGCCAAGGCCACTGACATTCCGTATTGCCCGACCCGGTGAAACATTCCCCCTTCCCTCCAAGCACCTGGCAAATCCCATTGTCTGCCCCCAAATCCAGTTACCTGGCCCACAGCAAACATTTCTCCCAGGTGCCAGTGGTACTACCTGCCAGTCTTATGCTGCCATGCGAAAGCTGTAGTCATTTGTAGATTCACAGAAAGAAGCAGAGTGAAAAGGCGCTACCTTAGCCCCGGGTCTGCCCTTCTGTGACCAAGACCTCAGGTGCGGCTCCGGAGGTGCGGTGAAAACACCTGCCTCCCTGCGGCCAGGGCCTTGACCTCATCCTGAGCACAAACATCTCGTTCTCAGACCCTCCTGGCAGCCAGGGAGGCAGGTATGAAGATCCCCATGTTGCAGATGAGAAACCCAGAGCTTACAGGATTGTAAGCGACCTGCGAGTGACTGTAGCTGATAAAGGGAGGGAGGAGAAGGAAACCAGCCCCGACTGGGCATTTGCAGCGCTGGGCCCAGACCTTGCGGGTGGCTGCTCTGAGCTGCAGCTGCTGTTCCAGGCCGCTGGCTGGCATTGTCCAGGAGTTGCCAAGTTGCACCTGGGGACACCTTGCACTCTGTGCTCCCTGGACGGACATTTCGGGACTGGCCCCAGCCTCACGGTGGAACCCGTGGGCAGCACGTCCCACTGCAGCGACTGAGGCTGCACCCCTGCCGAGGCCTCCCCCAGCTTCACCCCTGCTCACGGGGGCCCTCAGTCCATGGTCCGCACCGTCACGGGTTTGCCCTGGGACCCCCCTCCCGTGTGCAGGTGACGTCACTGTGCTCACATTCATTGCACAGTGCACATCTCCTGCCACAGCCCCGGCGGTGACTTTGCCTGCCTGCCCGGCGTCTCCCCGGCCGGGCTGCACACTCGCTCAGCACTCAGGGAGGAAGGACGGGGGCTCTGGAACAAGACGCACCTGGAGGCAGTCTCGCCACCTCCCGTCCAGTTCTGTGGCCCTCCCGCCTTCCTGCCTTTCTGGGCCTCGGTTTCCTCGTCTGCAAAACCAGGAGAGCAGCTCCTACTCACGGTGCCGTGAGACTGAGGAGAGCGGGAGGGGCACCGGAACCCCGTCCCCCCCAGGGAGCAGGTGGGATGAAGGAGTCAGTGAGGCGCAAATGCACCTCTTGTGGGGGGGGGGCCTGGAGTCGCAGGGCCGGGAGCCGTTCCCAGACGGTGAGTCAGCCCCAATCACAGGACCTGCTGGGGCTGGCGCCAAGACCTCCCTCTGCAGCCGCCCCGCCCTCACGGCAGGGGCCTCCCCAGCCCACTGTGTGCTGCTTGGCAGGCCAGGGCTGCAGCTCTCTGGGCTGCGCAGCAGGGCACCCCCACTGGCGGCTCAGACAGCGGATCTCGTCCCCATGGCTCGGGGGCCAGAAGCCGGGTGGAGGTGTCAGCAGAGCTGGTTCTCCCCAGAGGCCCTCAGGGTGGGTCTGTCTCTACCTCTCCCCCAGCCTCTGGTGGCGGCCACCGACCCATGGTGCCCCTTGTCTGGGCGACACATCGCTCCAGCCCCTGCCGTCCTGGCCGCACGTTGCCCTGCGTCTGTCTGCTGGTGGGGACACAGGCAGTGGCGGCTCGGAGCTCACCACGAGAACCTCATCCTAACAGAATCGCCAGAGCCCCAGGGGCACGATTCACTCCAGCGCACCAGGGACGCAGGTGGACAAGACAGAGATGGCGTGGCAGGGTGGGGTCAAGTCCTGCGCTGTGGCCCCAAGTCCAGTGACAGAGGCCTGCCTGTCTCGCAGGTGCTGCAGGCTCCAGCAGGCGAGGGCAGCAGAGCCCATGTGCCAGGGTTAGGGTTAGGGTTAGGGTCAGGGTTAGGGTTAGGGTTAGGGGTTAGGGGTTAGGGCCAGGGTTAGGGTCAGAGGTTAGGGGTTAGGGCCAGGTTAGGGTTGTTAGGGTTAGGGCCATGGTTAGGGTTAGGGTTAGGCCCAGGGTTAGGTTTAGGGTTAGGATTAGCCAGGTGGCTCCCAGGGGCTCTGGTCAGAGGAGCTTAAACTTACCAGGTACTGTTGATGGTGGTGGGGGACTCCATCCTAGCAGGGGATGGGAGGCTTTGGGTTCCAGAAGTTGGTCTTCCATATTCAGTTCAACCACATGAGTGCAGAGTTCTAAAACTTCAGTGCTAACTGTGGAGAATCACTGCTTCCTCCATCCTTCCCAAGCATGGTGCTTGCTCTGTTTTTCCCCAGTAATGTCAACATGAGCTAAACCCTAGATGCCCCTTGTCCATGCCCTGTCCTGGTTGCTTCTCTAGCTATGGAGCGTCTGTAATCACAGAACTGCACACATAGAGCCAGTGGTTTTTTCAGGTCCACACCAGCAGGCCTGTTTCCTCATCTGGATGACGAAGTCTGCTGTCTGGGAGGGCGTCAGGGCCAAATAATCACCTCCCACCAGTCCTGGGCCAGCACGCTGTACCTGTAGTGTGGGCCTCCCTCTGTCCTCAGGGAGGGCTTCGGGGACCCAGAGCCCACCCCCAGGGGACACCGGGAGCTCTGAGCTGCTGTGCACTGTCCTGGTGCCAGGCCCCGACAGTAGTAGGAGGCACCAAGAGGTCACACGGGGGAATCAGGTGGAGCCCCTGCTGGGGTGAAGTCAAGCTGGGGCAGAGCCCAGATGGCCCCCACCTTCCCTTCCACAGTGTGTTTGTGGGGAGGAACGTGTGGCCGCAGGTGCCCGGCTGCAGCCACTGCTAGTCCTGGCCACCCTGGCAGGAAGCCAGATGGTGAGGGGACTTGGTGACACCTGTGAGAGCTCCGTCCCCCAGGGCAGGCTGGCCGGGGGCGGGGGTGGGGCAGAGGCTGGCAGAGACGGGGGCACCCTGGTGAGTGAGCAGCTGCCTGAGCCGACGGGGCGGGGGGGCCCGGCCGGGCAAGCTCGGTCTGGTGGGAACAGCCTCGGGTTGGGCCTCTTGTACTCGGTGGTCAGTTAGGTTTGTAGCCCGCCATGGGTTTATAGTTGTTTCTATTTTTAATGTTTGTTAAACTTTAAAAATTGTAAGGAAATTATTCAAAAGTATTATCTATATTCACAAGAACCCTGAACTGCGAAAGAAATTGTTATTTCCTGTTTGTGTAGACGAGGAACAGGAGGAGGGCAGGTGGGAGGACCCCGGACGGCAGGAGTGGAAAGAAATGAGCCCAGACCTCGTGCACCGGCCGCGTCTCCTCCCGGACGCCGTCTGGGCTGTGAGTTGGGGTGTCTCCCGCCCGCCGCCCGCCATACCAGAGCCCCTTCCCTGTCCCGGCATCCCTGAGAGCACACAGCAAGGTCCGACCCGTCACAGCCCCCGGGGACAGGGATGTCTGTTCCCGCATCAGAGCCCCCGTCACATGCCGGCGGGAACAGGGGCCGCGAGGGGCTGGACGGGCAGAGGACACCGCGCCCTGGCCGGGGGCTCCTCTCCAACCGTGGCGGCCCCACCCAGCACGTCCCCAGACCCGGGCTCTGGATGGTGATGTGGATTTAGGAGGCTGCGGGGGTCCGGGTCGGGCGAGCCTCGTGGCCCCGGGGAAGGCTGATTGGCTGGTCTGCGTCTCACCTCCTCCCCCGCCTGCTCCTTGGCGCCCTGAGTCGGCGGTGCAGACGGGCGCAGTGCACGGGTGCGGGAGGCGCAAAGGCCCCGAGCGGACGTGCCCCTCGCCTTCACACTCGGCTCGTCTCCTTTTCTCTCGGTGGCCCCGGCCTCCGATGGCCTCTCCCGGTGCCCGATGGGGTCCGTGTCTCAGCCTCCACGCCCACCCCGACATTCCCAGGAAGAGCCTCGAGCTGCACCCTGTCGCCTCCCTCCCCGTCCACCCACGCCTCCCTCCCGACAAGGGACCCGTCTCCGCTCCAGCCCCCACACGGGGACAGCGAGTAACTCCACGGAATCACCCCTTCCAGGGTGCCCTGAGCCGCCCCTGCGGGGACCTTCTCCCCCCACATCCTGGCATTCCCCATCCTCCTTGGGGTCCCCTCCCGTACCAGCTCTGTGCACCCCCACTCTGGCCTCCCCAGCCACGAGGCGGCTCACTCACGGGCACGGCCACGACGGAATTCGGCCCTCAGGGACGCCAGTCCAGAAGGGCCTCTCCTCCCCACCGTGAGCAGTAAGGAGGCGTCCTCCCCACCCCCACGGGGCTGCCCCCCACAGGCGCTGGAGCACAGCAGCCTTCCTCCCCAGACAGGAGCCAGGCGGGGCCCCCCAACTCCCGTGGCCTGCGCCCTTCCCACTGGGAGGGCCATCTCAGGTCCTACAGCGGCTGGAGATCCCCGGCTGCCTGCTCGGGAGACAGTGGTGTGCCACCCCCCCCAGGATCAGGCCTCGCACGCCTGGTCCGTGTGTGCTCTGCGCATGCAGAACACGGCAGGCACAGCTCAGCTAAAAGAAACGTGCCGAGCAGGGAGCGATTACTCCCAGCCGGGGGAACGAGGAGACGTCTGAGCTGTGTCAACAGAAAGAAGCCAAACTCTGTACAATAATTTAAAGGGGTTTATTCTGAGCCAAACTTGAGGACCATGGCCCGGAGCCACACCCAAGAGGCCTTGAGTAAGTGGACTCACTGTGGCTGGGTTACAGTATTTTGTAATTTTTTTTTTGAGACAGAATCTCACTCTGTAGCAGGTGTCCTCAAACTACGGCCCGCGGGCCACATGTGTGGCGCCTAGCACATTTATCCTGCCCTCCCATTGTTTTTGCCACCGCTGCCTGTCCTGCTTAGCAGCCGACTCGTCCCGGGCCCACAGTGCACATTCTCCAACGGTCTGAGGGACAGTGAACTGGCCCCCTGTTTAAAAAGTTTGAGGACCCCTGCTCTGTCATCCGGGCTAGAGTGCCGTGGTGTCAGCCTAGCTCACAGCAACCTCAAACTCCTGGGCTCAAGTGATCCTCCTGCCTCAGCCTCCCGAGTAGCTGGGACTACAGGCATGTGCCACCATGTCTGGCTGATTTTTTCTATGTATTTTTAGTCGGCCAATTAATTTCTTTCTATTTTCAGTAGAGACGGGGTCTTGCTCTTTTTTCAGGCTGGTCTTGAACTCTTGAGCTCAAGCGATCCTCCTGCCTCGGCCTCCCAGAGTGCTGGGATTACAGGCATGAGCCACCTCACCTGGCCTACAGTTTGGTTTTATACATTTGAGGGAGACAGGGGGGAGATGAGGGTTATTGGTAAAGTCCTCAATCAATACGTGGGAGGTGTACACTGGTTTGGCCTGCAAAGGTGGGCCATCTCGAAGCGGGGGATTACAGGTTACAGGTGGGTTTCAAGACTCTTTGGCTTGTAATTGGTTAAAGACACGAAGCTCTGTCTAAGGGCTTAGAATGCTTCAGGTTAAGATAAGGGAGTGTGCCGACCAGAGACTCGCCGCCAGACAGATACCACGACTCCAGCCACCTGTGAATTGAGGACCTGCAGGTCTGTCTTGTGCAGCCTGAGGCGTGCCAATGAGTCACACAGGATTCTGCAGCAAGGGAGGGCGTGGCCAGGCCCGGCTGACCTCCCCCCACATGGCCAGCAACTCGGTTTAGGGTGTCCCCTTGGCCAAGAGGGGCCCACTCAGTCAGCCGGCGGCGGGGAAGAGCCTTACGATTCAACTGGATTGCACAGCTGGGACAGGGCTGTGACAGGTGCCCAGGGCCTGTAATGAATAGTTGCTCAGTAAATGGATGACCACCGAGCTTTCCCCGGAGAACGCAGCTACAGCTGTGGACGCTTCAAGCAGATATTTTCATCCTTATTACTTCTATGTTTTTGGGTTTCATTAGCACTTATTCAAACTCCACCCAAGACACGTAATTTTTTTCTGCATAGGAGCCATACGGTGCGTGGCTGCCGGACGTCTGGGCTGCGGCTGGTCGCGGAGCTGAGATGCGCGGGGTCCGGGGGAGGCGGGAGGGGAGAGGACAGGAGGTCACCGGCTGGGCTTGAGAGCGTGGAGCGCGGCACCAGGCAGCAGAACCCCGGGGGGCCCCCGAAGTCCTGGACCAGGCGCCACCCCATGTTCAGACCAGCAGGTTTGGGGCGAGCACAAGGATGTGCCTCCCGGCCGGGTTCCCAGGACCCGGGCCCAGGCCCAGGGCCGCCGCCGCAGATCCCCGCGGTTGGCATCGCGGGAAAGGCGCCCGTACGCCAGGTGGCAGCGTGGGCCGCCGATGAGGTCAGGGGTCACGTTCGCCAGGAGGAAAAGCACAGGTCTGAGACTCACTGGTGAACAGTTGGTGACCCCCTAGCCCATAGAACTGCATGACGGCTGCAGCGAAGGTCCCAGGAGCACTCAGCCCACCCGGGCCCTCCTAGCGCTCTGCGTGCACGGCTCATGGCACTCAGGCGGGAGCCCTGTGGGCCCCTAGCAAGTCGTCTTGTAGATTGGCAAGGCAGGAACAAGCAGGCCAGGTAAGCTGCCTGAAGTCTCAGCAAGTAAACTGGCATGTATGCACATGTATGTGCACGTGTGTGTGCATGTGTGTGCATGTGTGTGCACGTGTGCATCCATGTGTGCATGTGTGCACATGTGCATGTGCACGTGTGCGCATCCATATGTGCACATGTGTGTATGTGCATGTGTCTGCACGTGTGTGCGTGCATATGTGCACGCGTGTGCATGTGTGTGCACACGTGTGGGTGTTGGAACCACATTCTGTGGTCGCCCTGTGAGCTGCTGTGGGGGCTGCAGGACGCCAGGCGGCTCCAGTGCCTGAGGACTCTGCGGGCGCCCTCCACACGGCGCTCTCCTCCCACTCGTCTGCAGAGAGCCCGGGCGACGGCACGGCCACGGCGAGAAAGGTCACGCACGTTGGACGGGAGATGCCGGGCAGACACGGCACTGAAGGGGCCCAAGGACAGGCCGCCTCCGTGGCCGGCGAGGAATGTGTGTGTCTACGGAGGCCAGGAAAGCGTGGAAAGCCCACGCCCCGTCAGGGACGGGCTGTGTCTGTAAGGCACAAAGCCGCCTTGGCCGGAGCGGGGACGGCTCCGCGCAGACTGCCGGAGTGGCCTCCCGTGGGTCCCTGGGGCGGAGGTGCAGCCGGGGATAATGAGGTGCACCCACCCTGCGTGCTGGCGAACACGCTCACCCCCCCCACCCGGCGCACATGGCCCAGCGCTAAGACGCCTCCAGCCGACCGGGGTGAAAGCCGTGATCAGGTCTTGCCAGAAACGCCACTGTGGGCCGGGCGCGGTGGCTCACGCCTGTAATCCCAGCACTCTGGGAGGCCAAGGCGGGAGGATGGCTTGAGGCCAGGAGTTCGAGACCAGCCTGAGCAAGAGCGAGACCCCGTCTGTACTATAAATAGAAAGAAATTAATGAATTGGCCAACTAATATATATAGAAAGATTAGCCGGGCATGGTGGCACATGCCTGTAGTCCCAGCTACTCGGGAGGCTGAGGCAGGAGGATCGCTTGAGCCCAGGAGTTTGAGGTTGCTGTGAGCTAGGCTGACGTCACGGCACTCACCCTAGCCTGGACAACAAAGCGAGACTCTGTCTCAAAAAAAAAAACAACAACAAAAGAAAAGAAAGAAGCCCCCTGTAATCCCTGCGACTCGCTGATCCCGCCAGCAGCAGGCAGGCGGGCCCCTTGGCCATTCCAGCGCAGCAGCCGTCTCCGTGCGCTCTGCGGGTCCAGACCCGCCCCGGCCCCTCCGCGGATGTTTGCTGAGTTCTCGGAGCTTTTGCGCTGACCGTGGTGAATGTGCCTGGAACCACCCAGGCCCGAGAGTGCCGCCATCGCACACGTAGCCACTGAGGCCCAAGCTGGGCTGTGCTTTCCACCCCCAACGGCGGAACTAACACGTCTGTTTCATGAGAAATTCCCAGGGCCCTCCTCTGCAAACTGGACACGCCTTCACAGGAGAGCGCCCGTCCAGCCCTCGTGTCAGCCCCGGGGTTCTGGCTCCACGGCAGCCACAGTGGGCCCGTCGTGGCCAGCGGGGAGACTGGGCGACCTTCCCTGTTCCTGCGACACCACCTCAGGGACGGCCCCCGGCCAGGTGCCACACCTGCACAGGTGCCACGTCCGCGGCCTATGAACCTGCGCGTGGCTCTCGCTGGTGGCCTAGTGCCGGAGCCTGGGGGGGAGTCTCTGCTGCTCCGTGGGGGGTGTCTGGCTCCGACCGTCACCGACCATCACCCACCGTCACCGACCGTCACTGACCGGCCAGCTCTGGACACACTGACCTCTCAGACTGCAGGGTCCCCACTTGTGAAATGGGGCTGGGCTCCCCCTGGACTGAAATAGGAGAACGTGCCCACCCGTGGCCGTGGCTGGAGACACGGACGAAGTCAGTGCTTGTGTCCAGCCCGCTGCCGCCCCACCGTGCCCCTCCCCCACTCCACCGTGCCCCTCCCCCGCTGCCACCCTGGGCCCTGGACTGGCTCTGAGAAGAGCGGAACATGAGGGAGGGAGGGAGGCCCGGGGGGTGGGGCCCTGGCCTGAGGGCGACTCCCCGGTGGACGGTGCCCCGCCCTGCCCGGCAGGCCTGTCCCTGGAGTCCCCGTGCCCCGCTGGCCAGGAGGCTCCTGTGTCCTCGCTGGAGCGAGCGGAAGGAACCAGCCCAGCTCTGTGGGGCTTCAACCCGGCCAACCATGACAAGCGAGCAACGGCAGCTCCTGGAACCTCCGGCCGCGGACAGTCTGGGCCGAGGACAGACCGAGGATGGCACAGCGGACAGCGAGGCGCTTTGCGCTGGGCCCTGGTCACGCAGCCTCGGCTTGGCCTTGGGATGTCCCTGCCCACGAGGCCCCTCCCACTGGGCCGGTGACCTCGCCTGGTTGGCAGAGCCGTGGTCTTGCCCCACGGCGTGGCTGGGCCAGCTCGGCGCGGCTGCAGGACTCACGGGAGCCGCCGCGCGGTCTCCGGACCCCTCCCCAGGCCCCTTTCCCCAGTGGAGCCTAATCTACCCCCTGGGGGGTCACGGGGGGGTGGGGTGGGGCCCTTTCTGTCCTAGTGCTGTGGAGGCACCGGTGCCTCTCGGGTCCCCAGGACCAGCCCCCTGAGCGCTGGTCTCCGCGGGAGACGGGGGTGTGCTGGGGACCCGAGCCCCCAGACAGACGGATGGACGGACAGACGGACGGACGGACGTGGGTCTGGGGCTCGGCTCCGGCGCCTGGGAGGAGCAGACTGTGAAACGAGGGGCCTGAGCTTTTCCTCCGAAAGGCATCTTTTTTCTCTTGGGGCAAAACAGCCCCAAATAACAGGGAGCCCTCCCCCCTCCCCAAGCAGCCTTGCGCCCGAGGCCCCCGGTCCCCGTTCCCCGCGGTTCCACCACGCAGGTCCCCGAACAGCAGGCAGACCACAGGCTCCACGGCTCAGCCGTCCTCAGCGTCATGGCTCGGCGCCCTCTGCCCTGCGCCCTCTGCCCTCCGCCCTCTGACCCCACGCGCTGGCCCACCGGCTCTCCACCAAGCCACTTCCCCACCGTGTCCTCCCCTTTGCTCCAGCCTCCGCCTCTCCCGGCCACAGCCGCCCGGACCTCGCCAACCAGGCGTCCTCTGCCCAGTGCTCTCCAGACGTGCCCAAAGCGGGGACCCCGTGTATGCTGAGCACAGGCCCCGCGCCCCTCCCCGGAGAGCCAGACCCAGAGGCTGGGGTGGGGCCGGTTGTTTTGTCCACAGGCAAGTTGGGAAACAATCCGGGGATAAAGCAGGCGCCCAGCCACCCCTCTGACCCACGGGGCACTCGCCCACGGCCTCTCCGGGCTCAGCCCCCGACCGCAGCC
This sequence comes from Mirza zaza, assembly GCA_008750895.1. NCBI lineage: Eukaryota > Metazoa > Chordata > Mammalia > Primates > Cheirogaleidae > Mirza > Mirza zaza. Next base: position 11,824 of record VSMD01113724.1, read on the forward strand.
AAGGCCTCCAGCCCGGACCCGGGCCACTGGCAAGCCTCTGTCCCTCCCTGCTGTGAGCTAGAACGAAACCTCAGCCCCTGGCTGACTGCATGGCCCCCTCTTGGCCAAGGGGGGACCCCAGAAATGCCCCAACGCTGAGTTGCTGCCATGAGGGGGCAGGTCCGTCACCTCCTCGTGCCCCTCCCTTCTGGGAGCTGTCCCTTGAGACTCGTCACCAGGCTGAGGCCACGCAGGACAGAGCTTCGACCAACAGCTTACCAGATGACTGGAGTCTGAGCGTGTGTCCGGCGCTGGTCTCTGACCAACAGACCCTCTTATCTTAGCCTGAAGCATTCCGAGCCTTCAGACAAAGCTCCATTTCTTTACACAGTTACAGATCACGGAGTCCTTGAAACCCACCTGTAACCTGTGATGCCGCTTAGGGGCGTCCCGCCTTCGCGGGCCAAACCCGTGCACGCCTTCTGTGTGTCATTCGTGACTGTGCGTGGGATTCCTGTCCCCTCAAATGTGTGGACCCGGACCGTGACCCGACCACGCGAGGGCTTGTGCCTATTCAGCTCAGAATAAACCTCTTTACGTGACTGTGCAGGGCTTGGCTTCCTCTCCAGGGACCTGCCCAGCTCTCCGAGAGCTTGTTTGATGACCTGTGTAACCCTCCTTACCTGTGTGCAAAGGGGCCTTTCGGGTCTGTTGGGAGATGGAAACCTGGAGAAATTCTGGGGCCTTCTAAGGTGGCACCGAGGGCCCACGGTGGAGCTGGGCTTTGAGTCCGGTCACCTGCCCCGAGCCTGTGCCGCGGCCACTTCCGGGCAGACCCGTGTGCTCCAGCGGGACCAGCCTGTCCTCCTGCTCCTGGGAGGAACGTCCTTTCTCCAGCCCACCTTGAGGACTCGGCCACACAGAGGCGAGATCGGTCGTCGTACTGAGACTCCGAAATGCTATTAAAGGTTCTAGGTTTGGGAGGCAAGAAATAAAGGAGGAAGAGCTTATTGGAATATTAACCACTTCGAGCTGAAAGTCGGGCCTGTGCTACTCTGCTTGGCCCTGGCCGGCGTTTCTCAAGACAGCGCTTACAAACCCTGGCTGGCCTGGGGTGCCAGAGGGATTTCTTTTGCTTTCCCCCTAAAACTCCAGTGGTAAATATGGGGGAGTCCTGTCCCGCCCTGTCCTTAGCCGCAGACCTGGCTGAGGCCGCTCAGGTGTGGTTCAGGTGAGGGTGAGCACAGGTGAGCTCAGGTGAGCTCCTGGCGAGATGCCGCCCTGGTGGTGGCCTCTTCCCAGTCCCCAGAGGGGGCGTGGGCCCGAGTTCCCAGGGAAGTATTCTATTTAAGGCGGTTTCCACTGAAGGGAGCCACAGCGGAAAACATCTCTGTTCCCGGAAGCTTGTGGGACCAAAGTCAGGTCAGCTCACCCGGCCCAGCCAAGAGCCGAGGCCTAAAACCCAGCTCCTCTGTCGGGTTGAAAGGCAGGGCCGGGGCAGGCAGGCGGAATTGCAGATCAATACGTGGAGGCAACCCGAGTGTCTGGCTCCCAGACTGGATGTCCTCTAGTGACAGCACCCGAGGATTCAGGGAAAGGAAGGTTAGGACGGGCGTGGCCCCGGCAGATAGCAATTTAGAACAAAGACCAGGGTCAGAGTTCAATTCCTCAGTTCCCCATCTGCATTTCCCATCAAGTGGGGGTTTCTGGAAAACAACTCAAGAACCTGTGTTAAGTTTTGTCAACAGAAATAAAAGCCAAACTCTGTAAAATAGTTTTAGAGAGATTCACTCTGAGCCAAATTTGAGGACCGTGACCCCGAGCCAGGCCCAAGAGGCCTTGGGCAAGTGGACTCGCTGTGGCTGGGTCACAGTTTGGTTCTGTACATTTCAGGGAGACAGGGGTTACAGGTAAGGTCATACATCAATACGTGGGAGGCACACATCTCTGGCTACTCCTTAAATACCGCTCTCCCAGGGCTCGGGGTGCTTGTCAGCCCCTGGTGCGTGGGGACTCTCAGCCCCGCCCGGTTCTGACCCAGAACACACCGGAACCAAGGGTGCCCGGACTCGGACTGACACGCGCGGCCGGGGCCCTGGCCTCCCGGCCTTGGCTCGGGGAGCCCACTGCGCCAGGCAGGGTCACACGGGGACGCAGGCCTGGACCTCTCCCCGGGAAGCAGGCCGGTCAGCGGCCACGTCCCGCCTGGAGAACCGGTAGCCCGCGGCCCTCCCCTCCGCACGGGACGACGGAATCGCAGACACGCAGTTGAGAGCTTCGGCCGCGAGCAGCCGGGCCGTGGGAAGGGCCGGTCTCCGGGGAGCGAGGCTGGAGGACCACGGAGGGGAGGTGAGGAGACTGAGCCTGTCACTTACCGGAACACGACGACGAGGTTCACACCCAGACTCGAGGAAGGCATTTTATATCTGGGGACTCCCCGCTCCTTCTGCAGAAAGGAGCTGGGCTCTGGCGGATGCACTGCGCCGCCGGGGAAGGGGGAAGTGGGGGCAGGTCTGGGAGGAGGAGGCTTTGCCGGAGCTGCCCAGGGAGCAGGAGGGACCCAGCGGTGTGGGTGGGGGGGAGCAGAGACACCCCCGGGCAGCAGCACCTGGAAGCCGAGGCCGCCTGTTCCCGGCGTCCTTCTGTGGCCGGTCTCCCAGCCCCCGAGGCCTTTGATGCCGCTAGACCTGAAACATGCTTCCGTCGAGGTCAAAAAAACACCCAATCCAGTGGTTTATTACTTACCCAAATCTTTCCCCATGTTCTAGCGCGGCCCCAAATCCTGCGATAAAATGTGTTATCTAAGTGCTTTTGGACACAAGGAGCTTTATCACCTTGTGCACAAATTAAAAGGGAAAATGGTTCATTGTCGCAAAAGGCCCGTGGTCACTTTAAGACTGGTCTTGCAGGAAGCTGGGGCACAGGCCTTGTGTTGGTGAAATCAGTGCAGCCGCAACCCTACCAGCAGCGCCCATCTGCAGAGAAGGGAAAGGCACACTTTAAAGTTCCCACGCTGCTGTTCCCAGTGCAAAGTGCAAACGTACTGAGGAGAGTCCACGTGAGAAGACGGTGCCGCCTGCCTCCCGAGGGCCATGCCCACCTCTCCGGGCAGCCCCCAGGTGCCCCACCCTCAGGCGTCTGTCACCCTAATGGCAAACAGGGAGGCTCTTGAGGAAATGGCGTTTGGGAAGAGGGCACCGCTATGGGGCGCTCGGGTGAACCACACGCACAGGGAAGTAAAGGAAGGGAAAGGACATCACAGGAGAACGGGGAGGGCGACACAACTGCTTCGAAGTGATTGTCCCTGGCTGCAAAGATGGGGACGGGGCCACGCCAGACTGAGGCTGCTCCGGCACTTGCTGAGCTGACGTCCGTGGTGCTCCGCGCCAGGCTGTGGCTGGTGTGGTCTCGGTGACGGTTTGTCACCAGGTGCACAGGTGAGAAAAACCACCTGCACGGTCTCCCTCTCCGTTTCCCAGGTTTTCAGTTTTCTTTTTTTTTTTTCTTTTTTTTTTTTTTGAGACTGGGTCTCACCGTGTCGCCCAGGCTAGAGTGCACTCACGGCTCGCTGTAACTGCGCACTCCTGGGCTTAAGTGATCCTCCCACCTCAGCCTCCTGAGTAGCTGGGACTACAGGCAGGTGCCACCAGGCCCGGCTAATTCTTTAATTTATTTTTTATAAATGGTGAGGACTAAACTCTGATCTTTTTCTTTTGCTAAACACTCCTTCCTAAGGAGGCTAGCTGGGTCAGGGTGACAAACCCTAAATTGCCACTAAGCGGCTTTTGTTAACCAAATGAAGCAGTGGTTTACTTCCCAACCTGATTCTGGTATGGCATTAACATCACCTAAAAGATAAGAAGCCCCTGTCTTAACTCAAGCATCCTAGCAGATGCCTACCATAAATTTAAAATATCTTAACTCAAGCATCCTAGCAGGCACCTATTATAAATGTAAAGCATCTTAAAGCATCCTAGCATCTGATGCCTATCATAAATTTAAAATGTCCTCCTGTCTGGACCTCCCAGAGTGCTCACAACCTTATCTTAAAATAAGCACATCCTTTCTGGTCTTCTAGACAAAGTCTAACTCTCTCGGCCAATTGCCAGCCAAGAAATCTTTAAACCCACCTATAACCTGTAAGCCCCCGCTTGGAGATGTCCCACCTTTTTGGGCCAAACCAATGTGTGCCTCTCATGTATTGATTTGTGACTTTGGCTGTAACCCCTGTCTCTCTGAAAATGTATAAAACTGAACTGTGACCCAGCTACGGCGAGTCCACTTGCCCAAGGCCTCTTTGGCAGTGGCTCCGGGTCATGGTCCTCAAATTTGGTGCAGAATACATCCCTTTAAAATTATTTTGCAGAGTTGGGCTTTTTTCTGTTGACAATGAATGGGGTCTTGCTATGTTGTCCAGGTTGGTCTCTAACCCCCAGCTTCAAGCAATCTTCCTGTCTTGGCCTCCCAAAGCGCTGGGATGACAGGCGTGAGCCACCGCGCCCAACTGATCAGGGTTTTCTTGACGTCGGTGACTCCATTCTGGTTCCCACCATGTTCCTTGCTCCTTGTGTCACAGCAGGGGAGCACTTGGGACCCTTGTCGCTCTGCCCTGCCCCTCCCCCATCTCCGAGGGCCATGTCTTCTGTCTAAGGAAAAAAGCCAAACTCTGTAAAATAATTTTAAAGAAGTTTATTCTGAGCCAAATTAGAGGACCATGGCCCGGAGCCACTGCCAAGAAGCCCTGAGCAAGTGGACTCGCTGTGGCTGGGTCACAGTTTGGTTTTATACATTTCAGAGAGACGGGGGTTACGGGTAAAGTCACAAATCAATACATGAGAGACACACATTGGTCTGGCACAAAAAGTCGAGGCATCTCGAAGGGGGGGCTTACAGGTTCTAGGTGGGTTTAAAGATTCTTTGGCTGGGAAACGGCTGAGAGCGTTACACTTTATCTAAAAGACCAGAAAGGAAATGCTTAATTTAAGATACAGGTGTGAGCACTCTGGGAGGTCCACACGGGAGAAGGTCTCCAGTTTAAGACAGGCGTCTGCTAGGGTGCTGGAGTTAAGACAGGGGCTTCTTATCTTTTAGGTGATGTTAATGCTATACTGGAATCAGGTTGGGAAGTAAACCGCCGCCGCTTTATTTGGTTAACAAAAGCCGCTTAGTGGGAATTTACCATTTGTGAGCCTGACCCAGCTGGCCTCCTTAGGAAGGAGTTTCCAGCAAAAGAAAAAGATCAGAGTTCAGTCCTCACTCTGAACCACCTTAAGGTAACTTGCCTTACTGAAGAACATTCCGGGAAAGAAGCCACGGCCACCGGAAGGCCATGTGCTCAGTGTTCTCAGCGTCACCATCTTGAGCGCGGCGTGGCTGTGAGGACGCATCTGCGCCATTTCACCACAGACGTGTTTGTCTCTGGTCCACCTGCTTCTGCACACGCAGTTCACAGGACACCCCTGGGGACGTGGGGGGGGCAGAGGAAAGGAGCTTTTCTCCCCACGGCACCACCCTGCCCGCTTGGGCTCCGGGTTCCGCCGGCTGGACGCCGGTCTTGGCTGCGCTGAGTCAACCTTTGGTACCGAGAGTCTGAAGATGCGAGTACACACAGAGCGTGTTCTGGGCCAGGCTGAGCGGGAAGTTGAGTCGTCCCGAGTAAGCACAGCGATTAGCAGCAGTTACAGGTGGGATTTAACGAGAATAAAGGCAATTCCTAAATTGTTTACCAAGAAATTTGCATTAAAATAACACAAGCTATTGATTGGCTATACATTGATCTTCCTATCACAAATCCCAGGAAGATAACGGTGAGACTCTGCCCAAACAAAGGGCTTTAAACAATTGCCCCGGGCAGGGCAGGGTGTGCCCACTCCCACCCTCTCCCACCCACTGGCCTGATTGACAGGAGACTCCAGGGAGCTACGGCCACGGCCTCACCCCCACGGGAACCTGGCTTGGAGGATGAGGGCTCAGTCCTCCTGGGCGGGGCTGCCTCACCTCCTGGCCCCAGCAGTGCCAGATCTAAACCCTCTGACATCACGTTCCAGCTCCCGCTTCCAGCCTAACATTTTCTTTTCTTTTTTTTTTTTTTTCACTTCCTGAGAGCTGCAAACTTCAAAGTAGCCCCTGCAGTTTGAGGAATACCTGAAGAATACTTGAAGCTTCCTGGCCTGGCCCTTCCCACCGGGGTGGGGGAGCCACCACATGGCTGGGGGAGCCCCAGACGCCTGGGGGTGCTCCTGGATCTGGGGCAGCGCTGGGGGTGCAGACCTGGGCCCTCGGCACAGCCCCTCGGCCCGGTGGGGCTAGAGCAGAGACCCAGAGCGTGTGCCCGGTGTTCTGTGTCCAGAGGGAAAAAGCCACTTCAGGAGGAAGCTGCTCTGGAGCCAGGACAGCCCCCCAGGTTCTGAGTGGGACGGGTGGCTCCGCGGGGTCACTGCCTGCAGGCCGAGAGGCCCAGAGGCTCTCGGAGGTTTTAACAAGGTTTGAAACCAGAGAAAGCACCTGCCACGTCCAGGGCTCTGGGGGTGGAGGGCGCCCTCTTTCCCGTTCAGTACAGGAAAAGTTTACAGTTTGACTTGCGCAGAAAGGACTTGTGCTTATTCTCACATCAGCCCGCTGCCTGGGGGTCCCCGAGCCGGCCCCGCCAGTGCCGCCGGCCCGTGGAGAGCAGACAACCCTCTCTTTACCTGTCGGCGTGGCGACCCGAGAGTTCACCTGCGGAGGCCCCGGCCTCGCCGTGGAGGTGAGCCCTTCCTCCCGAAGGAGGCTGCGAGGGAACCAGCGATCCTGGGATTGGCCAGAGGGCACAGCAGGACTGTCCTCGAGGGACTGCACAGGCGTCTTGCCGTGGACGAGGGGCCGGGCGCAACTCCACATGCCGCAAACGGGATCCGTGGCCGCGGAGTTCGGTGGCGGGAACAGCGGGTGCCCTGACTGGGTGTTTGTGCTTGCTGAGGCTCGGATGGCCGGACGGGGACGTGACAGCAGGTGACGGTGTTGGGAGGTGAGGCGCGGGCACGTGGCACGTGGCTGGGTGCCGAGCCTGGAGCCCCCGTGGGGGACGGAGCCCAGGACGGAGGCAGCCGAGAGGGCTGCCTGTCCTGTCCACGGCGTGAGGGCACAGGGAGACTGTTAGGGTTAGGGTTAGGGTCACGGCGCCACCTGGACACCGGCATTCAGGCCTTGCAGACGCAGAGCGCCCGTGGCCTGACCGTGGACCGCCCTGCCCCGAACCGGGAGAGGCAGGTTCTGTGGCTTGTGAGCCCTGGCATGAGGCATTTTGCTGTCACATCCCCAGTGGGCAGGGGTGAAGGGAGGAGGGGTTCTGCCTAAAAAGACCTACCTGGATTCTTGCTGGAGACAGGTGAGGGCGGCCTTCACCTGGGGCAGGTGGGAGAACAGACCCGGGCTGCCAGGGCCGCACGGCTTGGGTGGCTTCCCCTACACTGACTAAGTTCCAGCTGCAATCGGGCCGGCGGGACGGGCGCCAGGGTCGCGCACAGAGGGCCCAGGGCGGCGACTGCCCCGGTCGGGGAGCGTGACCGGGACCGAGGGCGTTTCTCTGAGGCCCTGTGACTTCAGCTTTAAAATGACACATTTAACCACTTCGGTACCAGCGCTGACTGTAGTCGACAGCCACAGATGAACGCGCACAGCGACTATGTCCGACAGCCGTGATGTGAAGGCGCACAGCCGAGCGTCAACTTTAGCCGACGGCCATGATATGACTTTTCGAATTTTTCATTTATCAAAATAAAATTGTGAACATTTAAAAATGACAATGAAAACATATATGTCTATGCTACCTATTCTGATTCACATGACGAGTAAAGCTGCCTGTAAAGTAAAACAAGCTTTCGGTGCTTTAAAGCTTTCCTCATCACACAAGAGCAAGACGGACTCCTCAGCACAGACTGCCGTGCGGACTGTGAGTGCCGGCTGTGGGCGAGGTGTCGTGGCTGGTGAGCGCCGCACCCAAGTGGTTAAAATCCTAGTTCTGGCCGGGCGCGGTGGCTCCAGCCTGTAATCCCAGCACTCTGGGAGGCCGAGGCAGGAGGATCACTCACGGTCAGGAGTCCAAAACCAGCCTGAGCAAGAGCGAGACCCCGTCTCTACTAAAAATAGAAAGAAATTAATTGGCCAACTAAAAATATATAGAAAAAAAGTTAGCCGGGCATGGTGGCGCATGCCTGTAGTCCCAGCTACTTGGGAGGCTGAGGCAGGAGGATTGCTTGAGCCCAGGAGTTGGAGGTTGCTGTGAGCTAGGATGACACCAGGGCACTGTATCCCGGGCAAAAGAGTGAGACTCTGTCTCCCCAAAAAAATTAATAATCCCGGTTCTTCTCCAGCTTACAAAGGCTGCTCTTCTGTTTAAACACAAGAGGTTTGAAGGAGCACTGTTTAGGAGCCCTTCGATTAGTCTTTGCTCCTGCCTACAAACGTGGTGCGTTGAACATCCTTAACTGCAACGTGGATTTTATAAATATAACGTGCTCATTTTCCCTTAAAAGCGTTCCTGCCATTTACAAAACACCTTGTATTATCTTGTAAGTATGATAATTAAGCTTACAAAGAGGTGGGGCCCATTTCTTTTTCGTTCTGGGGGGAGGGATGGGCCTGCTCTGTCCCGGGAGGGGTGCGGCGGAGCGGTCACGGCTCACGCAGCCCCCACCCCTGAGCTCCAGCCAGGCCCACCTCGGCCTCCGGAGCAGGCAGGACTGCGGGCACCACCGCACCCACCTGATTATTTCTTTTAATGATTCCGAATGGGCACATAGAGGGAGTCACGATGGAATCAACAACGAAAATATACATTTGGGAAATTGTAACCTCAGGGCCGAGGGGGTCATGCCAACTGGCCAGGTTCTCTTAAATACGTCAATTGTTAAAGTAACAAAGACGCCCAATTTTAACACAAAAAGGTGTCTTAGTTATTAATTCTGAATTTTTGCAAGGTTGGAGGACGTCTACGGCTGAGAGAGGCAGTGCAGACAGAGGCAGACCGCACACAGAAACAGAAGTGGACCACACCCCGCAGCCACCTGTGCAGGACGCAAGTCTCATCCCGGGCGCCGCCCAGGACTCCGCCTGCTGTCCGCAGCCCAGACGGCAGGAGGCTGGACTGTCGCCCCAGCGACAAGCCAGGAGGCTGAGCAATAACCGCTGTGACGATCATCCCCGCGTGGTCCAAGCCGAGTGACTCGCCTTGTCCTAATGTCTGTTCCTGCTTCCGTCTGAGGACCCAGTGAGAAAGCCGGATGGTCTCCCCTGACCACTCACGGGGGTGTCCGGGTCCACGCCCCAGCCCCAGCCAGCAGCCCCACAGGGCCTGCGGCCTCCCGTCCGCCGGAAGGGAGGCTCTCCCACTGAGAGCGGCCCCGAGGCTCCGTCGAACGCCAGTGACGTGGGAGGCCCTTGCTCGGGGCGAACAGCCGGGTGTCCTCACCTGGGTGCTCTCCTATTTCCACCCTGCTAAGGAAATCATCTGGGGCTTCCCAGGTAACTTTGGGGACCACCTCCCAGCCTGGGGGTTCTGTGGGCTGTCAGAGGCAGGCCGGGAGTGTCTGGGGGACACACGGTGCCTCAGTCACGCTCTCTTTCCAAGGAACCCCGGAAACAAACGCCTTGAGTGGCCTCCGGATCTACACTTTTCAGGTTACTCGTGAAGTTGGTCACCTCCAGCCGGGCGGCTGCATCCCTCCTTCAACCTCTGCGTGGCGTCGGATCTAAAGGACGTTAGCTCCGTGTCCTGGGGACCCGTGGACATGCGGACGCTACACGGCCACTGACACAGACGGCGTGACAGTGAGTGACTCAGTGCGTGTCGTGCTGACGGGGGTTTGTGTTTCCCGGGCGACTCTGAGGCTCGGGTCCCTGCCAGCAGGGGGAGTCACATGCGGGAAACCCGTGAGGAGCAGCCGTCCGACAGCCCGGGACCCGGGGAGGACCCGTGTCCCATTCAGGCTGCATCGGTCGGGAGGCGGCAATCGGACAAGCCCGTTTAGGGACACTTTACAGAACTGGACGTCGTCCTTGTCCTGAGTCACAGAGAGGCTGAGGGGCTGTGCGAGGGGGAGGAGGGGTGGAGGGTGGGACGGGTAGGTGGGGAGCACCGTGGGCCCCTGACCGGATTCCGGACGGGTGAAAACCTAGGAGGCGTCCCCCCGGTTCCCGAGGGACACTGGGTACTAGCAGCGTGTTGGGTAACAAGCAGCCGTCTCGGGCGTGGTGGTGGACTGTGGCTGGCGGGAGGCGTGGCCCAGGGACCCTCGTGGAGAGGCGCAGCGCCCTGTCTGCTGTCTCTCTCGGGCAGGAGCGGGAGGGACAGCGAATGAGGCCACAGGAGCCTGTGGGAGGCCCAGGCACCCACGGGGTTTCCAAACAGTCACTTACCAAGTGGCGCCTTGCGGGCGAGAGCCGCACCTCTACCAGGGCCGCGGCAAAAGCAGCCGAGTTGGGGCGAGACGCTGCCCCACAGGGATCCTGGGGCCCCGACGGCCGGCGACTCCCAGACCCGAGTGAAGAGGCGGAGCCTGATTAGAGATCCTTCGTGCTACAAATGTGGCAACACCTTTTTTATTTAGAGTAAGATGTGTTAACATCCAGCATGACAAAATTTGTACAAAGTTCACAATTTAAAAATGAAGTATCACAGCAACTTGTGATTTCACACATTTATAGCAAAATTAAAGTGTCAACAAACCCATGCCGTGTAGTACAAAAATAAATCAAACTTCAGTTCCACAGAGAGCACAATAAATAGTTTATACAAAATTCTGTCTTAATAAATGATTACTTAAATTAACTTAGAAATGAATATGAACAATAAGTTATAATAAATAAACTCTGATGACTCACAATAATTCCATATGAAAGGTCAGCATTCTAATATGTGACACTTTTGTGATCCCTATATAATAGTCACAGATAACTTTTGATTTGATATTATGTACCAACGTTAGATGAGCAGCAGATTTGTGCTTAAGATCCCTTTCCATTGTACATAGGTGATAACAATAAGAATCCAAAACCGATGCTACCTATTACTCTACTAAAAGCGTTACTATATTGCAAAGAAGCTGCAGACACGACGCGTGGGGAATGCAGATGCTGTCATGGACGGGGGCCCGGGCGGGGCGGGGCCCTGGGCCGCGGGGGCAGCCCCGGGTGACTGCAAGCACCTTGCTTCAGCTCTCGAAGGCAATTCTGAGCATGGCAGCTGCAACCGATAGCAACAGAAAGGGGCTGAGCGGGCCGGGTTCCGCCGAGCCCCAGTAATTACATCATCTTTTCCCAGCTGTTAGTGAAGTCCTCGTGGAAACCGTAAGCGTTTGTACAGTGAGCAGTATAAAGTGCCGCTGGGATATACATATATTTATACATATATATATATACCGAGGTTGATATTGTATCAGAATATTTGTCGTGAGATCCCTGTAGTCCTCTCTTCCCAACATCATGGGTCAGCCGTGAGGCTCCTCGACTCCACCCAGGTTCAGTGTCACGAGGCTACTGACACAGGAACTGCACACCTCCGTACGGATATATAGGACAGGGTGAGTGCAAATAGTCGACTGGCACATTGTGGGGACAATGACCCTGTAAGTCCTGTTCTGCTAAAAATATTTTTTTTTTATTTTTACAAAACCCATCTTTTTTTTTTTATTTCATAACAAAATTTTAAAGTACGTCTGTACTTCCTGCATAACATCAAGACATGGAAGGAAGAGATGCTATCAAATGTAAACCAAGTCAACGCCAGGAACACAACACACCATCAGGGGACTACTCAGGAGGCGGCGCAGTCGGGGGTGGTCTTATGCAGACAGACAGCGCAGTCGTCGCGAGCAACGCAATCCGGCCTCAGGGCACAAACAAGTCTAAGATGATCTAGTGTAAAGCAAAAAAGTGCTGAAGTATATTTAGGTAACTTTTAAAATCTGATTGCATTCGTTCTCAGAATAGGTCACGGTAATCGAATGACAGGCCACGCAAGTGCTCTGTGGTCACTGGTCTCCGGGGGAGGGACACAGACGCCACGTGGGAGGACTCTCAGTGGGGCCAGACGCTCGCCAAAGTCAAGGGGGTTTACTGAGCTGCTTTTTCACCAGATCCAGCAGAAAATTCAGTCCAGTAACCAGAACTCTCACAAACCATTTGCCTTTACCCCTCAAATCATAAGATTAACGACAATAATGATTCTTAAAAGTGAGAAGGGGAAGTGAACGTGCTTAAACGATCTTTTAGCTTAAACTGAAAACACGCAGGCTCTGCTCGGCGAGCTGCCCCGCCGGGGCAGGCAGCTCAGAGGGCAGCGGGCTCTAGGGGCACGAGAAGCTTGTTCCAAAGTTTATTGAAAAGGAAAAGGAAATCTTCGTGGGGTCCACCTCTGACAAGCTCCTGTCTGAACTGACGTTTCCATAGTCACACCATGTAATGTTTAGGAGTTAATTTAAAAGTGCTGTTTAAGCTGCTTTGAATCTTCTGCCAAGTTTCCATGGCTTGATGTTGTCTTACAATAAATTACTTATTTCATTTCTTACAGTTAATCCATATGCCATTTCCTTGGAATGCAAAAAACCTCATTTATTGCCCCCACCAAACACCATCCTCCTAAAACAAACAAACAAAAAAATCACATAATATTTCCAAGCATTGTTCAAAAATAAAGCATTTTTTTTTGCAACCAATTCTTGCTATGAAACAATATGCACACAAAATGTAGTTCTTAAATTCCATAAAGTCCTCCAACATGAGGCAAAATGATAATGTCTAAAAAGTGGCTTCAGAGCCACGACATGGTCATTCAAAGCTGTTTTTTTTTTTGTCCATTTCAGTTCAAAATACTAAAACATTTAATCACTAAAGCATTAAAAAGAATTTACACTCTATTTATTTTGATCAGCTTACCTCTTCAGAAATATATATACCCCCAAATGTGCATACATAGCAGCTATAAACATTACATGGTAGAACACACTATGTCAGCTCACATGGAAAACATACAAAATGTGGATGTATTCGAAACTATTCTGCAGGTACTGTCCTTAAAGCAAGACATAAAATCATTATGAAGTCTGGTAAGCATAGCACTGTTCCAAACAGAAATAAATATATAACACTTTCTGGTAAGTTACAGCAGCAAAAACAAGAGGCATCCTTTTTTTAAGCAAGAGTTTCATCACTAGAGCAGCTGTTCAGACCTGAATTCCTCTCACAGCCTGCTTTATATTTTCCAGTAGGGCTTTATTTTCTGGACTCTGATAACGGTCTTGATTTGTATACATTTCCGTCAAAGTAGTCACGTAAGCATCAAAATTTTGTTCATTGATTGGATCCTACGAGATATTAAATAGTAGTTCATATACAGCTTTTATTTTCTCAATAGTATATTCACAAAAGCATAAAATAGTCTAACCGCACGTGCCCCTGGTGAGTGGTGGGAGAGGCCTATCCGAGCACACTCAGGTCGCGGGGCAGCCCACCAACGGTTCTAGCCGTTACACTACGGTTCGGGGTGGCAACCACACACATCCAAAGGCCGCAGAGCGTGAGCGCAACAGCGCTAGGACATCTGCGTTAGAGCGCCAACGCGGCGCTCCGAGAGCCTCAGTCACTTACCATGTGCGGCAGCTGGATGTTGGCCAGGCTGTGGATCAGGGACTGGCTCAGGCTGGCCAGCTCGTGGAGGAGGGACTCGTTCTGCTGCTCGATCACCTTGTTCTCCTCCTCGATGGTCTTCAGGTTGCTCTCCATCGTGGTGATCTGCAAGGCACAGTCGTGTGACATGTAACACAGGCGGCACACTCGCAGCCCGAGACCAGAGGCTACCGGGCTCCCAGTGGAGCGTCTGTCATTTTACGGGTCTGGTTTTTATGCTTTCGATTCAATGCATGTGAAAATTTGGCAACTGGGCTACAGTGGGGGGTTCGCGTTAGGTTCCTGGGCTGTGTTGGCTTTTATCCGGCTGTTAAGTGTTTCTTGTGTTGTTGTGCCTGGACACTCACATGGTGCCGTCCCTCGCGCCGTCCAGCCCTCTGCGGGCTCAGCGCGACTGCCTTATTTGTTTGGGTTAGGGTTTTACTGACTTGCTGCTCATGCTTACTCTTCCCAGCCTGAATCTCATTCCGCACAGATAAGCCCTAAAAATGGTAATCTCTTTGTGGGGCGTGTCGTGCCTTCTCACTAGGGACCAGGCAGGCGTTTCGCTTGCTGTCTACCTGAGCGGCTCTAGTCATTCTGTAAGGGACAGCGGCCTAGCGTGGCTTCCCACCCACCTTCCTGTCTCCCTTGTTACAGAGAGAATCTGAGCATTGTCATCTTGCATCGCTTTCTCCCCCGACTCGTGTTCCCTACTGAGAGGTGTGGACCCTTCCGAGGAGGCCGAAACGCTTCCTGTGCTAGGGACTCTCCACGGGCCCGAGGGCCGTGCCACAGCTCCCCACGCCAGCCAGAGCGGTGGCCGGGGCAGCCCGCTGTGCTGGGCAAGTCTTTGCTCTTCTCAAGAGCAGAACACACCTCGCTGCGCTGACTCCCCTCGGCGTGAGCAAAGTTCGCACAGACGCACGAGTGCGCCGGCGCCACAGCTCTGCGGCCCCGGAAAGCCGTAGCGTCCTGAACAAGCAGCCCGGCAAGCCCTGGCCAGTTCAGGGGAACGACTCGAGACACACAGACGGGGCTGCCGGACACGTGCCGAGTCTCACAGCCGCACTCCTTCCAGCTGAACCCCCTTTGGCCCGAATCATCTGAATCTCCCACTAGTAAGCGCTCGGCTCCAAGCTCCTCCCTCGCATGCGACCCTTTCACTCGCGCGTGGCTTTCCCGAGCGTGCTGGCAATCTGGGCGTACGGGGAGCTTCCGCCTGGCTGGGCTCGCAGGCAAACCTCGGGTCGTTCTCTGGAAGACAGGAATGACGACACTCGCCTGACACGTGTCTCGTTCAGAGATGTGCAGAGCGCTCGAGGTAAGACACGAGCTATGCCCGGGGCCTCTGACCTCCCCGTAGGGCCCAGACTGACGCGAGACACCCCAGCGACGTCTTGGAGCCGAGCGCCACATGTGGTCGAGAAATGGCCTCTGAGAGAGGAGACGTGGAGAGTGTCTCCCCAGCCCTTCCGAAGCCAGGCACCCTCTGAGGAGGGGCTGACCAGGCTGGGGAGGGGCAAGTGGAACAGAAGGAGGAGTGGGGGGTCCCCTCGAACCCAACCTGGAGGCCCATGGTGGCACCTGAATGCAGTCCCACTACTCGGGAGGCCGAGGCGGGAGGATTGCTTGCGCTCAGGAGGTCGAGGCTGCAGTGAGCTGTGACGGCACCACCGCACTCCTGCTGGGCCACAGAGCAAGACCCTGTCTCAAAAACAAAACGAAGCCAGCCCAGTCTAGGGCAGTCGATGGCCCCAGCTGTTCCCGCAGCGCCCGGCGTCTGGGAAGCCCTGATGCGGGTGTCTGGGGAGGGCTGGTGGCCTGGAGTCCGGGGACTCGGCGGGAGAGCTGGGCTGGCAGCGGCTGCCGTCACCGGCGGTGCGCCCCGCCTCCCTCACCGTCCTCGGCCTCCGGGAAGGGGAGAAGGTTGCCCCTGCAGGAATCCCTGCCTGGGTTTGGGGAGCGTCTGTTTCCTGTGGAGGGAGGCTGTCCCTGGGACGGCGCGTTCCGGCTTCGAGTCTGTTAGAAATGGGGGCGGCCTGTGCGGCTGCCGTGAGCAGCGCCTGCGGGATCCTGCCCGAGACAGGTCCCCACGAGCAGCAGGGCCAGCGTGCAGGGCGGAGCCCGAGCTCCCGCCGCGGGCCGCGCCCCTCTCCTCTGAGCCCAGGTCTCAGGACGGCGCGCTGCCTGGACCCAGCCCTCGCCTGGCGGGAAAAGCTAAGAACCGAGTTTGCATCTTTCGGTGGTTTGAAAAACAGAAAATAATGACATTTTGTAACACATGAAAACTATGTTAAATTCAAACTGCAGTGCCATGAAGCTGTACTGGGCAAACTCACACGCGTGTACGTGTGAGACTCTCAGATGCCGCAGAGCTGACAGGGCAGAGGCCGCACGGCCCAGCAGCCAAGGACTCCTGCCACCTGGTCCCCTAGGAAAATGCGTGCCAGTGCCTGGTCCACACTGAGAACCTGGGATGGTGAGACGTGTTTCCGGAACAAGCAGGAGACAGGGGCTCCAGACGCAAGCAGTGGGGGCGGAAGGGGGGCAGCTCGAGGACCTGTCCTTGCCGGGGAGAGCTGCCTGCTGCCCACGAGTATGTGGAACGGACTGGGAACAGGGAGGCAGGGAGCACAAAATCTGGATTACATGGAGAACTCCAGCCCCGGGAGAACAGTCCACACTCTGGTGAGGGGTGCAGACACGCGTGGCGTAGGCCGCGGTGAGCACAGTGCCCACCCTGGTCCCTCAGGGCCACCAAGCAGAAGCTGTGGGATTTCTTGTTAAAGTCTGGCCTGAAAACGCTAGTTCCCTTTCGTGCTCTAACAACCCAAGCCCTGCACCATGGAACCTCGCTGAGGCCATCGTGGGCCACCGAGACAGCCACTCAGCCCCAGCCTGCTCCTCTGGCTCTGGCTGCTGCTTCCTGCCTGCAGGAGCCCCGCCCACCACCGCTCCCCCCAGGCAGGTGGCCTCCCCAACCCCGCCCCAGCATGGACCTCACTCCCCTCCGCCTGGGTGGGAACTTCTGCCCTGGGGACCCTGACCACAGCACATTCTGTCCCCTTCGCGCCTCTGTCGGGCAGTAAGGCGTCCTAACTGTTTGCTGATGTGAACTGAATCCAGAGCCAAGGGCCACGTGTGCCCCGCCTGGGTCCTGGCCCCGCCTCAGCGCCGGGAGCTGCGTGCTGCCCCGCGCCCCGCTGAACTGGGCTGGGAGACGGCGGCTCAGAGACCCAGGCCATTCTGCTGGAGCCGGGCTGCCACTAGCTGGGGCCTGCGCAGACGGGACAGGCACTGGGTTTCTGATTTGAGCTGTGTGAGGTCCGGCGCCGGCACAGACCCCTCCTAGCAAGCTGTAGCGCGTAAGAACGCTGGTTTTCATGGGGTGTATAGAAAAATTGCACTGGTTGCACTGACTTGACCCCAAATATTGCTTAAACACGTTCCAAATTGGCCAACTCATCTACCCAATCAAACAAAAGCTGACCCAACTGATCTACCCGATCAAACAAAAATGCACCTGTCTTAACGTCAAATTCTCACAGCTGGGCAGAGACCTGAACATTTGACGTTTTAATAAGAGTGTGTCTGGGTTTGAGAAAGTGACACCGACCCCTCCGCAGGGAATGGCAGGGCCCCCACCCGGGCGAGTGTCTGAAATCCAGAGTGCTCCAGCGGTGTCCCCTTCACCTGCCTGGGATCTGCTCCTCAGCCTGTGGGGCAGCAGGCCCCAAGCGGCACGGGCGTCCTCCCCTCATCTGTTCCAAGGCTGCGCCTACACCTCATGCACCGGTTTTTTTTTTTGTTTGTTTGAGACAGTCTTGCTCTGTTGCCCAGGCTAGAGTGAGTGCCGTGGCGTCAGCCTAGCTCACAGCAACCTCAAACTCCTGGGCTCAAGGGATGCTCCTATCTCAGCCTCTCGAGTAGCTGGGACTTACACCACCGTGCTCAGTTAATTTTTTCTCTATATATTTTTAGTTGTTTGGCTAATTTCTTTCTATTTATAGTAGAGACGGGGGTCTCACCCTTGCTTAGGCTGGTCTCGAACTCCTGAGCTCAAACGATCCTCCCGCCTCGGCCTCCCAGAGAGCTAGGATCACAAGCGTGAGCTACTGTGCCCGACCGCTGATGCACCTCTTAACCATCTCGGGCACTACCCACGACCGTCTCTGGCCTGGGCCTTGGTGGGCAGCTCTCAAGCCCTGGGTTGGTGCTGCTGGAGGCTGTTGGGTGGCCCGGGAGGGCAGGGCCCATCTCTCGGGTCACAGGGACAAGCACGCTCTGTCCCCTTCCTGCTCTGCTCCTGCAGGGATGTGGGTGTGAGAGGCGCCAGCCCGACCCCCACCAAGCAGAGAGAAGCGCAGGTGGGAGGACAGGGCTGTCTCCCACGGGGGAGGGGGCGCTGGGCCGGAGCAGCCACCTTCCACCGTCAAGCCCCCAGTAGGGGCTGGAGCCCGCCGCCCGCCGCCCGCCGCCCGCCTCAGAGACTGCAGAGCTTGGGCTCGCAGGTTCCCATCCGTTTCAGGACATGGGGCTTGCCCTCCTGGGTTAGACAAGCCACCCACAGGACATTTGGGAAAGTCACCTCTCTCATCGGCCAAGGCAGTGGGAATAAACATCAACCCTTAAAATTTCTTGCATTGTTTTTGAGACAGGGTCTCACTCTGCCACCGGGGCTGGAGTGCAGTGGCGTCCTCAGTGCTCACTGTACCCTCAAACTCTTGGGCTTGAGTGATCCTCCCACCCCAGCCTCCCAACGTGCTGGGACTACAGGTGCACCACCACACATGATCAATTAACCAACATGTTTTATAGAGAGGGTCTCACTATGTTACCAGGCTGGTCCTAAAATCATGGCCTCAACTAATCCTCCTGCCTCCGCCTCCCCAGAGTTCTGGGATTACAGGCATGAGCCACCAGCCTGGTCAAAATCCATGTTCTATGTCGGATTAAACGGATGTCCTCAGGTGCAGATATTCCCCTCAGACGTCTACAAGGAGCCGGTGGAAAGAGCGCGAACACATGCGCCTCCCGGGAGGGGGAGCCGGGCACGTGGAGTCCGAGTGTGTCTAGCCCACGGGTCCCGCGGCCGCGCGCTCTGCGTCAGCTCGGGGCCGGGTGGGCAAGCGCCGCCTGGTGCAGGGGAGGAGGCCGAGCAGCCCGCCCGCCGGGGGCCAGTGGCCAATAGCAGGGGATGGTCCAAGTAGGAGAGAACCTTCCTGGGAGTCTGGAATGTGCCCGTGGGCAGGGGCTGTGGACTGAACTCCCTGGACAGACAGAGGATTTTGAGTCCTCAGGGACTGCTTAGAAACGTGCTGTTCAAAGGCGGAAATACGGTAAAACGTCCAGGCTTTCCTCCCTCGTGAGCAGTGAAACTCGAGGGCAGCTGTTCTGTTTGTCCCGCCAAACACAGCCTCGCCGACTCAGCCACCCCAGCTCTAGCGGAGACGGGGCTCCTGAGCCCTCGAGTCCTCTCCCTGACGGGGCTGGTCCAAGGCCACTTGGGGCTGGGGGTGTCAGGGTAGAGACTTCATTTCTTTTTTTTTTTTTTTTGAGACAGAGTCTCACTCTGTTGCCTGGGCTAGAGTGCTGTGGCATCAGCTTAGCTCACAGCAACCTCAAACTCCTGGGCTCAAGTGATCCTCCTGCCTCAGCCTCCTAGGTAGCTGGGACTCCAGGCATGCGCCACCATGCCCGGCTAATTTTTTCTATGTATTTTTAGTTGGCCAATTTATTTCTTTCTATTTTTAGTAGAGACGGGGTCTAGCTCTTGCTCAGGCTGGTTTCGAACTCCTGAGCTCAAATGATTTACCTGCCTCAGCCTCCCAGAGGAGACTTTGCTTCTAAGGGGACAGAAATGCCTCGCCTTACCTGTGTTTGCAACAGGAAAGGGACCCCTCTGCTAGCCAGCCAGGAAGCTCACCTCCCGGGCCGGCCCTGCGTGCTGGAACCCCAAGCAGCAAGGCACGGCTGGCCATGCGCAAGCCGCAGGGTTCGTGCGAGGTCCAGCCCGGCCTCTGTGGCTGTGGCTTGGCTGAGGACCTTGCCTGTCTACGTCACACACGCCGCGTGCGTAAAATGAGGGGGATGGACACTTACCTGGTAGGGCCTTGGGGTCCTGGGTTACCTGCCCAAAGCCATGGGTCAGGGACCTTTAGCAGGGCAGGGGAAGCCCGTGCCCACTGCTCCCCAGCCCCAGCTCCGTGGCTGCAGCTTTGCAAAATCCCAGATACCGAGCAGCCCTGAGCGCCAGGCCTTCACGGACACTCGGGAGCAGGGCGGCCCCTGCACATGCAGGGCGGCGATTAAGTAACACGAGGGACTAACGTCTTGGAGGGAAATCTCTCATCGTGAGCAGGCACCGGCTCTGAGAACGCCCACGCACAGGTGCCGTTTCATTCAACACACACGTGTGTGCACACACACGGAAAACCAGGTGGCGAGGGCCGCTCCGTCGCAGCAAATCCTGCCGCGGGCATTACTGTGCAGAAGACCCACATGCTAACGTGAGAAACCGCAGGAAAAGTGAGAAGGCACGAGGACGTGGCGCTCCGCCTGCCGCCGGCTCCGCGCTGCGCTAGGGTTGCGGGCTTCAAACACTGTTACCTGAGTTCTGAGTTTAATCATATCGGCTTCCATCTGGGAATTGGACTCATTTAGCTCCTTGATCTCTTCATCTAACTGTTTGATCTCTTCATCGTTCTCTATACCTGCAACACGAACAGTAGTTTGTTAGAACCACTCTGCAAAAATGTTAGAGCTAGAATTCCGGGAGTTTTCTTTGTTGTTTTTATATTTTTAGTTGAACTTGCTTGACAAACATGCACTCGAATTAAAATAAAAAAAAGCGAGAGTCACAATCTGGGACTGCCCCGTCCCCACCTAAGGCCCCTAAAGAGAAGAAAATCCAGCCGAGACACACAACCCCCGGCACTGCGCGGGTCGGGCTCCCGGTACCTGGCGGGGCCTCGGGACCCCCTCTGCCCGGGCAGAGCCACTCTGTGCCCGCTGACCCACCCGCTGCGCCTGGCCTCTGCTCCTGCACATGTCCAGGCTTGCGACCAGGCTCTGCAGTCCCTGCGCTGCCAAGCTCGGGTTCCGGCAGGAAATGAACCACGCAGGAGCCGGCGAGCGCCAAGACCGCCGCAGAGCTCCGCGGGGAAGGCCTGGGGACGGGGCTACAGGCCCGGGACAAAAAGGGCTCCCTGAGAATTTGACCTTCAGCTCATAAAAGGCCTCTCGTTTTGAATGATGAAAAAAGAGCATAACTAACAGAATCGCCAATCTGTAAGACTGTGCCAGAAAGACGCCGCCCCAGCCGTGCGCCTGGCCGAGCAGCCACCGGGTGGGCACTGCCGGCCACGTCCCGCAGAGGCTGCCGGCTCCGTCCCCGCGTGTCCGGGTGCGGGGCCACCACTGCATTGGCAAGGACATCCCAACCCCGGCTCCCGGCTGGCCGTGCTGGGTGCTGGCTGGGGGACACTGCCCAGGTCAGAGAGTGGGAATCCTCCCTCACTCCCACACCTTGCTCCACACGCCCGATCCTCCCTCACTCTGGCCCCGTGCTCCACACTCCCGATCCTCCCTCACTCTAGCCGTGTGATCCACACGCCCGATCCTCCCTCACTCCGGCCCCGTGCTCCACACGCCCGATCCTCCCTCACTCCGGCCCCGTGCTCCACACTCCCGATCCTCCCTCACTCCCGCCCCGTGCTCCACACTCCCGATCCTCCCTCACTCCGGCCCCGTGCTCCACACTCCCGATCCTCCCTCACTCTAGCCGTGTGATCCACACGCCCGATCCTCCCTCACTCCCGCCCCGTGCTCCACACTCCCGATCCTCCCTCACTCCCACCCCTTGCTCCACACTTCCGATCCTCCCTCACTCTGGCCCCGTGCTCCACACTCCCGATCCTCCCTCACTCTGGCCCGTGCTCCACACTCTCGAGCGTGCACATTGAGGAAGAGTGGCGGCTTCGCAGACACAAGTGCCCTCCACTGCCATCCCTCTGGTCACA
>VSMD01113732.1:0-191381 GCA_008750895.1 Mirza zaza
CTCTCTCTCCCCACCCTCTTAACCCCACATCTCATTTGATCCTATAGCTTCCAATACAATCTAAGTGCTGACTTCCTCCAAATTTACATTTCAGCCCCAAACTTTTGCCTGAGTTTTGATCCAAACATCCAATCTGCTGCTCAGTATATGCATTTGTGTATCAAATAGTCATCTTAAATTTCATGTGACCAAAACAGGACTCTCAATTTCCTTCTACATCTCCGACAATCCCACTCACATTCCTAAGTTGCCCAGGGCCAAAAACATAGGAGTCTTTCTTGATTCCTACCCTTCTCTCAAATTGCTATAGCCAATGAATCTGAAAGCCAATAAGGCTACACTTTCAAAATATTCCTGAATTGGAACATGTCTAACCGTTCCACCCTCATCTGAGCTGATACCTTCTTTCATGTAGCTATTCTTGCTGCTTCCATCTTTGACCCCTACATGGTAAACTCAACAATGTGACCAAAATTATTATTTTTTAATTAAAATAGATAATATCCTTCCCCTGTTTCAGACCATTAAACATCTCTTAACATCTCCCCTTCATCATGTTGATGGAATAAACCAAGATCGTGACATCTCAGGACTGGCCCCTCTCCTGGAATGACCTGCATGCTTCCCCCTCATTTCGGATGGCCCTCGGTCCAGCTCACTGGCCACCAATTCCTAAAGTTATTCCCTGAGAACCTTTCTGAATCAGTGCCCTTCCTTACCTCAGGTACACTTTCTCCTTATCCAGCGTATTTTATTGTTTCATGTTATCACATTGATATCCATTTGAAATTTTATCTGATTATTTTTCTTCCCCTCTTTCTTATTTTAGAAATACTTTACGTACAAGTCAAATAATTCCCTTTCTCAGGGAATTTTAGTAGGGGAGGTAGACATGAAATAACTAACTACACATATGTTTTAAATTAGTGCTGCAATGGAGCATGCAGGACAGTGAGGATGACAGCCGGAAGGTCTCATGGTCTGGCCGTCAGGGGGAGTGTCTCTGAGAATGTGTTATTTAAGCTAAAATCTACAGGACTTTTGAGGGTAGGGGTGAGGATGGGGATGGATATTATAAAAGTCTTCCAGGTGGAAGAGCTCACTGTAAGGGGCTTTTACTGTTAATTAGCATGTATATTTGTGTGTGTACAGTATTAATGTATATATTAACATTTGATATTTTGCTATTTGTTTTCCTACAGAAATGAGCCTCAAATCCTTAAATCCTAGAAGGTCTCTGTGTTTACCTTAAGGGAGGAGCTGAATAATCCCAAGAAGTAAAATGAACAGAGGAAAGGTAATTGGGCCAAGTCTCTGGGACCAGGACAAGGAAGGTATGTGAGACCTGGAGAAATAACATGGTTGTGCGCCAGGCTCCGCTTCCTGACACTCCATGCCTTGACTTTCAACTACAGTCTACTGACTTCAGTAATAGAGACAAAAACATCAATTTAGTTGTACCACAAACGGACATGGTAATAGCTTTTGATTCTATGATCCCAACTTTACTAAAGTATTTCAAATCTAATTTTTTAAAGTAGAGTTTAAATACCTGAATTTTAAAAAGTTATAAAAAAGAAGAAGAAAAAGGCTCTAAAAAGTTAGCAGCCAGTCTCTTTCTGCAAATATATTCCCAGGTAGTAACTGTAAAGACAGGTTGAAAAGAGCCATGTTTATTAACCACTTGAAAGGTTAATAAATTAAATCAACAGAGAAAATGGTTTTCAAAACAAATAAGAAGCAGATTTTGAGGTAAGTTAACTACTTCTTTATAAGAGAAACAGGAGAGTACCTCCTCACTAATTAAGAATGGCAACTTAATCGTTACCAATGAATTTCAATGCTCTGTGAGAAACACTGGTGGGAATTCAACAAGACAAGGTTGGGAAAGGAACCAATCCAATTAATGGTACTATTTAACCCTTCCCCCAAAGGGTGAGTCCTCCTCTATGGAGGAGGCCAAATGCAGAACTGAGTATAAGCATTGGCCTCACTCTGCGTGTAAACTAGTAACTAAATACATGCTCCTGAGCCATCAACAGAACCTTCATTTTGCAAACCCAAACAATGTCATGCACTCTTTGTTGTGAGAATACGTAAGTAAGTTACCCTTATGAAGTATGTAGGACACGGTAAGTTTTAAAGAAAGGTAGGTTCTTGTCCTTGTTTCTGGAAAGGCAGAGGTGGGGTGAGTGGGGAACAAGAAGGGAAACAGGAGTCTTTTCTAAATGAAGATCTGTGTGGGACTCCACTATGATGACTGCTTAGATGATTCCTTCTTTCCTACACAACTGACTTACAGCAACACACCTCTCCTAAGCCAACGAGCTGCGGGGCTGGCAAAAAAGAAGCTTCACAAAAAGAATGAACTCTCTTTCAAAAGGTAATAGATAAATCTGGACTTCTGTACACTATTTTTAAAAAAATGAATGGGAAAATAAAATTTTATGTCAATTGTATACATCTAAAACTTTTACTAAAAATTCTTTGAAAATCAGCACCACACTAATATTTCCTATAAACAAAGTTATTATACTCTACTAGAGAGCTGAAACAAATATCATACCTGGGCAACAAAGACACTGGCCATCCATTCCATCTGAGTTTGTGAACTATCACAACACAGGTGCCTGAAAAACAAGGATTATAAAACATATTATTCAAAAGATACTTGAGTATTCTCTAGTGTATTTGTTTAGTGAATTACTCATCAGAAATCTCTTTGGGTGTCTGAGTAATGACTTAATGTAATCAATAGTGAATATTTAAAAAAAAAGTAAAATATTTCAGTACAAGTTGTTTCAGTCTTCTGTTAAGTGTACAATATCAAAATATTATAAGAGTAATATGCTAGTTTAAATAAAACATAGCTAAAAGCGTTGGTAACTGCTACAAAATGATCGGCAGTATTTTTGGAAAGGTGGAAAGGTCAATGTTATTTTGCTTTTCCAGGTATGAGATGGTACAACATCTTTTTCCCCAGATACTCTGAACCGAAGAAGAAAAATATGTGCATATTCTCTTAAGATCAGATTTTTAGAAAAGGCTTAGATACAATCTTCATCACTATGATTATAGACACCAATACCCACAGACTCATGAAAAATAAACTTCATGAGAAACTGTTGCATATCCAGTAACACTGATTTAGTAACCTTTTATTGAAAACCTAGATAAAATAGAGATCCTGCCCTTAAGGCAAGGCTTGTGCAGTCCATTAGGGGAGCTGTATATGTTAACAAATAAATTATAACACAGTGAGAAAAAGCAAAAATAAAGTTGACCACAAACACAGAAACAGCAGACTTGAGGATGAGGTGACAGTTGCTCTCTATAAGAAAAAAATTTTATAACTGATACTAGAACAACATAATAGATATTTCAATGTAATTATATTTTTTATATTCCTGTATTATTTAAAATAATTTAGTTGAAAAGACATGTTTAAATGAAATTTCTAGACAATGCTTGCTTCCTTCATTAGAGTTTCGTGGAAATGTTGTCCCTTCCCATGACTATGTTCCAGAATACAGTTCCCTACACAAATCATTTTAATTAGGTACCCGTCTATAAAAAATATTGTAGGTGCAAAGAAGAAACAAATAATGATCAGAGGGGAGCACTATCTGATAAGACTTTAGGGACATTTGAGCTTGCTTTGAAGAACAATGATAGTCGAGTCTGTTGGATCATCAGAGAGAAGATGGGGGAGATGGATGAGGGTGCAGTAAAGGGGCCACATTCACTTCACACATAGATCAGAAAGAGCAGGAATGTTTTAAAGACGGATGCTTGTTTTATCTTTAAGCAAAAAAGGGAAAGCCATGGAGATGAAGTTAATAGAGTCATATATTAAAGGGCCTTGCACATCATGCCAAGAGATCTACACTTTATCCTGTAGGTGACAGGATTCACAGAAGGTCATAGCAAGAGAGGAACATGATGCAGGGTAAAAAAGTCTCTGTGGTGGCTGGGTGGAGAACGTTCTAGAAAACAAAAGCAGAGATATGAGGAGCACTTAGGACTCCTGGAATACCCAAGCAGACCAATGAAGGCCTGGCCCCAAAGACAGAGCGGTATGGGTGGGTGAGGAAGACGATGAAGAGGCAGATCTGGTGGTATGGCTCCGTGATTCAGACACAGAGGGGTGAGGGAGAAGGAGACATTTAATGCCATCTCTAGGGAGACAGGTGGGATACTGGTGACAGTATTTGGGGAAAAAACAATATATTTGTATTTACATTTAAATACATATGTGTAATATTACATGTATGTAATATGTAATACATATATGTATATGTAAAACATATATGTATATAATACATATATGTGTATATAATACATATATTTGTATTTATCTTTATATACAAAATATAAACAGGTTTTGAGACCGGAATATATGTTTTTCTTAAATCTGATTTTAGCTAGTTCTTATCATTTTTCAAAACTGAGTTTTGCCCACTTACCCCTTAAAAGCTAGAATCCACACTTATATCATAACTATCAAAGAAGTCAAATGTAGTTTCTCCTAAGAGGCATTGCCAAATAGGATACACAGGATTGAAACAGACCTGCACCCTGATACACACCTGTTTGCCTCTTCTCAGGCTCAAAGTATTTAGAAAGCACTCTAATTTCTCTGAGGTAAAATATTTTCTGTAGTAGTTCTATCTGGAAAATACTGAAGTTATTCTTTGACTAAAGTTGACACCAATATATCAAGTCCAAAAGTCAGCAGCTGTTAACTTACCAGTGATGTTTTTCAGAATATGCCGTCAATCCCCAACTGCATCACATAGGAAAAAATACATAAACATACATTAAAAATTATACATTTTCCAAGACTGAAAACAGGATCAGACATTAAGGAAGTGGGATTTACTAGTGGAATGTATACGAGAACTATTTCCACATGTGATGATTCAATGGGCACGATTTAGCTAGAAGTGAATGTAAACGTTGAGGATTTGGCTATGAATTTATTCAGGCTTCAGGGAGAGAAAGGGAAGAAATGTCGTCATGGGATGGGGCTGGGGGACTCTCTGAGAAGAGAAAGAGGCACATACACTTCATTAAAATGATGTTTCATGACACTAAGCATCAGTGCAAACATTTACTAATCAAAGTCACTCGTGATAAGAAAGTACCAAATGTTGGGGTGACGTAAGTGTTAAAGAGGCACATAATGTGTAAGAAGGGTCCACCCTTTCTCTACCACTGATATGCTACGGATTGAATACCAAATTCTGTATAACAAAATGGGAAAATTACAGAGCCAGGAACAAAACATTCTAAAGGCCAGGCATCAGGAGGCTGCTCTAGCATTTGCTTTCCTGTTCCTGTGTGTAGATTTGCCTGGAACATTCCCCCTTGTGTGTAGACTTGCCTGAATCATCCCCAGGGTATGAATGTCACTGATCAAGGAAGTAGATTCAGAGGAACCCAAGTACTTCCCAGTAGACAGGGCCCCCTGGGGATTTCTTGCTTTCCATAGGGGAGATTATAATCACCATTCTTGCTTTATATAAAGGACGTTATAATCACCAACGTGCCAACTTTAGTCTCAGCGTGAACATCATGCCTCCTTATCTACTCATACAAGTTTCTTGATCTCCATAGGACCCTACCACAGATGAAGCAAATTAAGAAATTTGCCTAAACTTTCTTTATAAAAATATAGAATAATGCTACTGCTCCCTAAATCCTTAGACATATTTTCCCATTATTTTTTCCTTTCAACAGCACTTCCCTTCCAAACTTTACCTTGTTGGAGGCTTCATTTTCTTCTTCACTCCAAGATAACACTTCATTAAACTGAGTGAAAACATTTTGTCATGCTTACTACTCTGTAAGGAAAACAAAATAATGTATAATTAAACAGATTTTATAAATTTCCCTATGTTTTCCTTAAGCATTTATGATTTGGTTTAGAATTGTTTAGTTTCTTTAATGTTTCATGAACAAGCTTTAGTAAATGAAGAGTGTTTTGATTACCAACCAAATACATATATTTTAAATGGATAATTTTGGATATATAGATATGTGTATGTTTGTATATGTGTATATACAAACACACATACACATAGCTCCATATTTCTTTACTGAAAAACACTTGGGGTCAGGTGTGCATCAGAAGTGATTTTTTTCCATATTTTAAAAATAGCACACAATGCAATAAAATACGATGCATCTGCCATATGTTGTATGACTCCACGCACCTCCGGTAGTGTCTGCGACAGTAACTTGTATTCAGATATATTCATATTTTTGTACTTAAATGCATGACATTTCACACAGTGTGAGATTAATAAATAAAAGCTATTAATATAAATATCTCCATGTTGTTTTGGTTCTGATTTTGCCACCGAATGAGTTGTGATTTTATGTACTTTTTGATTTCAGAATCATAGAAAATAGACTGTAAATCTGTATGGGCAGATACTAAACTATCTCACATTTCCATGTTCATGAAAATTATCACTAATAATTCATTAAAGTAGATTATAAAAATTTACAATTGGTCCTAGATCAATTATATTTTCTCCACACTCTTCCCAACATATTTATTCAAGCATAAGTAAATACTTAAACAATTTTAAAGATCTCTGAATATGTTTTCTCATGGAAAACATATTACCTCTGTCTTGTCTGACAGAAGTAAAATTGAATCATTATATTCTAATCTAAAAACTTAATATCAAAACTTCACACATTTCATTATTTACCCTCAGATACTCCTGCAATAGATTTTATACAGATACTAACCATGGAATTAATTTAGAATATAACATTCCTCATATCCTTAAAATTCTCAAGGAAATCTCTTTCTTCAAACTGGTATGCAGATAGCATTTACAACTAAGAGCAAGGTGGTTTAGGTCATAAAGACCTGGATGGAAGTCTGGCTTGTGAGCGTCTGACTACATTTTACTTCTCTCTGCCCTCATTTTCTTGCTGGTAAATAGGGATAATAAAAACACTAACAACCTCATTGGGTTATTATGAAGATTAAATGAGAAAGTAAAGAGTTACTGTGAAGGATTACTGTAAAGATTAAACACGAAAATGCCTATAAAGGGTTTAGTCTAGTAATGGGCATAAAAGACGCTCACAGGAAATAACAGCTACTATTACTATAAATTTAGAATACATTGCTTCATAGAAATTGTAGAATGGATGTTTGTTAGCAACCATGACAATACACAAAAGCCCATGTAGCAAATACACAGCTCAAATAAGCAACAAGTTCTATATAAGTTAAAATATTACCACAGTGTCTTTATGAAAGCAGTCAAATTTGAAAAGTAATATAATGTATACGACATGTTTTTTGCCTTATATATTAAATTTTTCTAGCATTTTGTATTTATATGTTATTAGCTTGTGATTTTTAAACCAAATATGGTTGTAATATATGTGGGAAACAGTTTGGTATTTACCTTATACAGGAGGACTATAAATAAGATTTCTTGCACACTTGACACAAGAATTCAGTATAACACACTGCTTTCTGTTTTCAAATAGACAAATCATATATACTCTGCATTGTCTGCAACATCTATGTTATAAAGCACATTCTTGACAACTGTGTACCTTTATGTTTTGAATAGTCTGTATTTTTATATGTGATTTTTGTCTTGAAAAGTAGTAAAGCCACAGACTTGGGTGAAACAAATTTCAAATTAATATATGTTAAATATGTAGGAATCAAATATGTATGTAAAAATACTTTTATTAGTCTGGTACTTTCTAGAGAAAAATCCAAGAAATTTGAAACATGGATTTAAATGAGCTTTTACACATGGATGAATAGAAATGTCATCAATAAAGATAGTTAAGGCATTTTACTCTCAAAAAAAAAAAAAAGTAAAGGGGGTTGAAATATGTTTATAAAATTAAAAATTAGTTTTCACAGAGCAAACAAATTAGGAGGATATAAAGAAAACATAGAGGAAAAAGTAATCAGGAAGATAATCATAAATAATGCTGTGATGACCAAAGACCTGGAATTTACATGGTGAATTTACTACTAATCACTATTATTAATAAGTTTGCTATTATTATTATTATTATAGATAATATTTAAAAAAACATTTTAGATTTTTTTCCCTTATGGCTAGATTTCTAGAAATGGAAGCACTGAATCAGAGGCTAGCAATATGATTAAGAATAAGATCTTGAAATCGGACTTAATTAAACTAAAAAGCTTTTGTACAACAAAAGAAATAACCAAGTGGACAACCTGCAGAATGGGAGAAAATATTTGCAAAATATGTATCTGGGGACTAATATCCAGAATATACAAGTAACTCAAACAACTCAATAACAAAAAATAATAATCCCATTAAAAGGTAGACAAAAGACAGGAATAGACATTTTTCAAAAGAAAACATACAAATAGCAAACAAGCATATGAAAAAATGTTCAATATCACTAATCATCAGAAAAGTGTAAATTAAAGCACAGTGAGACACCATTTTAAACAAGTAAGAATGACTATTAAAAAGACAAATAACAGATGTTGACAAGGATGTGGTGAAAAGGGAATGCTTATACACTATTGGTAGGAATGTAAATTAGTAAAAACACTATGGAAAACAGCATGAAGATTTCTCAAAGAACTAAAAATAGAACCACCATTTGATCCAGCAATCCCACTACTGGGTATCTACCCAAAGGAAAAGATATCATTAGGGCAAAAAGCTACCTGCACTTGTATGTTTATTGCAACACTATTCACAACAGCAAAGATAGAAATCAACCTAAATGTCCATCCATGGATGACTGGATAAAGAAAATGTGGTATATATACAATGGAATACTATTCAGACATAAAAAGTATGAAATTATGTCTTTTACAGCAACATGGATGGATCTGGAAATCATTATCTTAAATGAAACAACCCTGAAACAGAAAAAAAATACATGTTCTCACTTAAGGTGGAAAGTAAATAATGTTTACACACTGACATAGAGTGTGGAATGATAGACAATGAAGACTTGGAAAGGGGGGGCAAATAATGAGAAATTATTTAATGACTACAATATAATACATATTATATACATAATTTGGGTGATGGATACTTAAAATCAGGTAACAAAATTATACTTGTATCCTATAAATTTATGCAAATTAAAAAGATCTTGGCTAAACAGGGTCCGTTTACTTACAACTAAAGGTATATTTATATATTTGCTAGCTATTTTTAGTTTTGATGTGGTAAATAATTTATCCACATCTTTACTTATATATCTACACTAGTTCTTTGTATATTAAATATGAAATAACTTTGTCTTTGTAATGAAATATCCCATCCAAGTTGCTGTTTGCCTTAACTTTGATCATTTTTTTCTTTCATTATTTTTATGAAATCAGATATACTGATCTTTTCTTTTAGACTTTTGTAACTTTTAGTTAAGTTAAACTGTTCCCACATAGCTGATAAATACTCAATTTCATGGTCTTGTAGCTATAAGGGTTGTTATTTTCTAGGCTGTAATTCTTTCATCGATCTGGAATTTTTCTAATTTTTTATAGTACAAATGAAAATTTAAATAGAATTTTTTGTTGTTGACAATTATCCCATCCCAATTTATTGAACAAACATTCCTTTAGACATGCACTATTCAGAGCATATTTATCAAAAATTAAATCTTGATATATAATTTTTACCTGACTTCATGGTACCATTGCTCTCTATTTCACTTTATACCTGGATTATAATATTTAAGGTATTTTAACTGGATTGTTTGCCTTAATAGTTGTTTGGGGAAATACTTCTCATCTATTTTACATTTTATCCTCCTCTCAAATGTTTTTAATTATTATATATTTATACTTTGAGGTGAATTATCAAATAATTTTTGCAAAGTCATAAAACAATTCCCTTTGAGAATCTGAAAAGCATTGTATTAAACTTATAAATCAATATCAGTAGACTTAACATCAATTTTATTTCTATCAACGAAGTTCTGTAGTTCAAATAAGCCTCTGCTTCTTGTTAAGGGTACTTTCTGGGAGTTTATGAATTTTCTCTTTTAACTCCAACTGGGGACGAATTTTTGGATATTAATTTTTGTAGCCTGCTAATTTGTTGAATTTTAAGGAAGAACGTTTTAACAATTTGGTCTACATTATGGAACAGTGAGGTAGCTTTGTAAGGTAATAAACACCCCACTGTAGGATACATTCTAGGAGAGAAGAGCTGACTGTTAGCAGTATGTCCAATAGAGGCAACTCCTGGCCACCGTTGTTGGATGTTAAATCAGATTACAACTGAGGTTAATGTCCCAACACAGCCCCAAATGCAGTAGCAGGGAAGGGTGAGAGAGAGCAATTCTAGCACTATGGGGAAGACGGGACTTGAATATTTGAGATCAAAAACACTGTGCCCGAACTAGACAGTCTTCATTTATGCAGGACATTGAGGGGTCCGGGATTGCCTACATTTTGAAGAACTTCTGGTATCAAATGGAGTCTGCAGTAATTTAACTGATTCCCCAAGCCATCCCTGGCATGCAAGCTCATTACTTTATACCCTAGCCTGTCCAAAAAATCAAATGGTATATAATTTGATAGATCAGCAATTGTGGAAAGAAATCTTTTCTATTTTGATCTTTAAACTGAATATGCACAAAGAGAAACTAGATAGCTCTTAATGGAAAGCTCTATAAAAAGGAATCCAACTTGGCGAGATAACTTTACTGTTGGGTTATTAAAACTTTCTCTTTTGGTATGTGTAATTTTGGAGAATTTCTCCAAAAAGTTCAATATACTAGACTGTTATGAAGTCTGTAATGTGTTGCTTCAGCCACTATATTTCAAAGTAAAGTTTTTAACTAAGCCAATTAAATGAGTGTGCTTAAAAAATTATTCCTGTGGCTAAAAAGAGTTTGCTTATTAGTGCATGCAACTTTTAATGGCTGCCCTTACCTATTTGCTTTTTTCGCACCATTAACAGTATAATGGCAATATTCTTTGAAACCTCTCACCTTTTATGTAAATCAAGTCAGAAAACAATTAACATTTTCTGTGCAGGGAAAACTTGCAAAACGAAATATATCTTCCCTTGTGTATTACCCTAATTTGTTGTTAATGAGCATTCATAAATTATCTCTAATTAGCACAAAGTCTCTTTAAATACACTTCTCAATTTGTAATTTCTACTCCCTTCTCAGTAAATCATTTTCTAAATATATACAAACACACATATATTAATTGCCACTGCTAGAACCAGAGCCAAATTTTTACTCGAATAAGTTGGGGGATGTTACCATTGATTATTTACTGAAAAGTTAACACTGTCAATGACTGCACTATGAATATTAACAGAGACAGACTAGTAACATGAAAAAATAATCAGCAAAACAAAATCATGTGTTAAAAATAATTGCAGTTTGAATTTAAAGAAAAAATATTAATATAAATCTGTCTGCTTTTCTTAATGTCCAAATTAAAGTATCAGTTACATTAATTTATTCTGATAAATGTATAGATATGACTTTCGAAGACCAATAATTAGAGGATAAGTTTATAACATGAGGTCACTATTAAAAAAAAATGTGCCTGGTGTCAAAGAGCACTGTCTTTAGACAAACTCTGGAGACTATTCCTGCCTATCAGTTTTTATGAATTATCTTAGATTGAGCAGGATGACCCTTTCAAAAAGACACAAATCCTTAAAATGTATTCTGTTAAGGGAAACAATATTCCTCGTCTCACATACTAGAAACAACCCACCTGTAAGACTTCGCTTCAACAACAGGCTTTCCTGTGGCAGATACTAAAGTGCACATCAGCTTGAGGGAAAACACCATAAAAATGGAATTGTATGTATTTCCATATTTGAAAATATTGAATACTATTTAATGAAAGGGACTTATCCTTTATAAATAAAATTCTGTCAGCAAAAACACGAAGCTAAACTAATACACATGTATTAAGTTTCCTTAGAAAGTTCCTGCCTAGAGCCTTTGGCGTCAGATGCCTGGGAGTGAATTCCCACTCCATCACTTACTGTATGTGATTTTGGACAAGTTATATAATGTTTTTTGGCTCTGTTTCTTAATTTGCAAAGTGGGAATGATAAGAGTACAAATTTCATGTGGTTACTATAAAGATAAAATGAGATAATCCAAATGGAATGTACAGAACTCTGCTTCCCATAGAGTACCCACTTGAATGTTCAGTTGCTGCAATTATGACTGCACTGCTATTACTACTCCTACTAACTACTAGTTGTTTCTAACAACTGTTTATTGCTACACAATTGAGGAATTCATTTTCTTGTTGGGACTAAAAAGTTTAGTTTTTTTTTTTTTAAAAGACAGCCATGGAAGCTGTGAAAGGTTGATTTTTAAATACTCCAGCCAGAAATCCAAATGCAAAAGAAATCCTTAACCAATATATTATGTATATCAAAGGATAAGGATTAAGAAAACCAGTCTTTTGAAGATCAAGGTGAGTAGGCTCGCTGCAGAAAACCAAACAAAATTAAATCACATTCAGTTCTAGATGACTAGAATAATAAAATATGAAGTCTAGCCTTTACTTTCAAAGCACAAACCTAAAGTTTATGAACCTTAAAATCTGATGTGTTCTGTTCACATACCTCCAAACCCTATGTACCTCCACTATTATGTACCTTATTTCTACTATTATGTACCTTATTTCTACAAACTCTACTATTCCTCTACTGATAACACTGAAGAATGATTTGTCTGGATACCCAGACAGATTCCCTTCTGGGTCTGTCAGGTGGAATAATAAGGTGAGAGTTCAAGTACAGCATCTAATACACATCTCTGATAGGGACTGCAGAATTCAGAGTTGTTTTGTTAGTTTCCTGCCTAGACATTCCATTGTGCTCGAGGAAAACTCACATAGGATACACAAAGGAGGAATGCTACTATGACTTATGTCCACAGGGAGACTTCTCAGCTGGAGGAATATGCCGGGGAAGGGGTTAAAGCATGTGGAGAGCTGAACAGAAGCCACACACACACATACAAATATGCTGCAGCAGCTTTATTTTTTTTTATTTTTATTATTATTTTTTTTTTTGAGACAGAGTCTCGCTTTGTTGCCCAGGCTAGAGTGAGTGCCGTGGCGTCAGCCTAGCTCACAGCAACCTGGGCTCAAGCAATCCTCCTGTCTCAGCCTTCCAGGTAGCTGGGACTACAGGCATGCACGACCATGCCCGGCTGATTTTTTCTCTATATATTAATTGGCCAATTAGTTTCTTTCTATTTATAGTAGAGACGGGGTCTCGCTTTCGCTCAGGCTGGTTTTGAACTCCTAATCTTGAGCAATCCGCCCGCCTCGGCCTCCCAGAGTGCTAGGATTACAGGCGTGAGCCACTGCGCCCGGCCTGCAGCAGCTTTAGAAAGTTGTCTAACAATTCTTTCTTCATAACATATTAACAGATGTTATAGTCTGGTCTTTGCACATCTCCACAACAGAACATAGAGAAGCACCACTCAAAGTATGCAAGCAATGTTTACTGAAATGAATTTCATATTTCAATATAAAAAAGTATTCTCCAAGTCTTGCTGACTACCATTCTATGTTGAAAATAATTGCCTTGGTGCTGCCTGAAATCTCAAAGTAGAGATATTGTTGTATGCCCCCATGTGACCACTACCCAAAACAAGATAAAAGCATTTCTTTCCAGAAAGTGCCCCACTGACCCTTTTCTGCAGCAACCTTTCTCCTTAACCTAAGCAAACACTTTCTTCTATCACCATAGAGTGGTTTTGCCTATTCATAGGCTTCTTATGAATATTTTACTATTTTGTGTCAAGCTTTTGTTTCAAAGGTATTAAAGATTCACCAATACTGCTGTATACATTAATATTCATTTATTTTTTGTTGTTGAGTAGTATTCTATTGTATAATTGTAACATTCTTCTAATCATGGGCATTATCACTATACATAGCTATAAAATGTTTCACTGGTTAAAAAGAACCTTTACATATATTATTATTTAAGCATTAAAACATTAAAACTCATACTATCATCATCCCATTATAGATTCTAAAATTGAGGTTGAGAGGTTAATTTATTCAACCAACACACTTCTTAGCATAGATGAGATTTTCTGATATTAAGTTCAATATTTTTATACTTACATCATTTATCTACTCCCTTTTTACCTATAGTGCTCTTCCCCATCCCACAATTATTTAATAAAAGCTTTTTAGTGATTAAATTATAGGGAATACAATAAGATTCCATTAATAAATGATATTGCATGAGTCAATTCATTCAACTGTATAAGAAAGATATTAATAAGATTTATTTTAACTTTAGGTATGCCATTTTACTCCACCTTTTATTAATTTCCATTAGCTAAACTCAAGTCTCTTTTATCTTAGGGAATGGCACATTCTCTCTTAATTTTATTGACTGAGATGCTAATTTATATGCTAGTTTATGTAACGCATATTAGACTTTTCTTCAGGGCTTAAGTCACTCTCTGTCCTAAAAAATGTGAGATGCCTGGAAAAGCCATACGAAGTTCTTCACTGTGTCACTGAATGCATGAATGTCATGTCCCAGAGGCTGAAAGAAATTATCAGTTTACTATGCATTTTATGTTCTACAAGCTGTGAGTTCCAAGAGAGATGGCTAAGAGTGGTATAAAATAAGAATGTTCATAGCCACACAAATAAAAATATAAACATGTTCAAATACTATACCTTTATGTCCTTGTAAAGAAAGAGATATCCATCTCGTAAAACAAAATACCGGTCTTGAAACTTATTTCCAGACAGTATTTTAGACGGTTCTTCTTTGATTTTCAAGACTCCTTCTTTGATACTTTCCAGTGCACTCCTCTCTGTAAAGTTAAGCACTACTTTTGTAAGTTGGATACATTTTTACTTATTTGGAATACAATATAAAACCCTAGTATACTTTCAGTTTTAACTTACTTTCTGCTACTACTAAGAGTCTAAGGTGAACTTCTGGGAGCTCAATGTGTTCAGTTAGCCACATGAAATGTAGCTAGTCCGAACTGGGAGATGCTATAAATATAAAATACATACCACACTTTGAAATTCTGTATGAGGAAAAAAAAAGTAAAATATCACAATTTTAAAATCCTTATTATATGTTGAAATGATATGATTTTGGGTATGTGAGGGTAAAGAAAATACACAAGTAACCTCACCTGTTTCTGTATACTTATTTTTAAAATGTGGCTACCGGGTAATATAAAATTACATATGTGGTTACATTATATTTATTCTGAATAGCACTGGTATAAAGAATGCAAATATACAGATAAAAAGGGAAACATCTTCAGGAATTCTGACTCAGAAGTCCATAAATAAATGAGACCTGATCAAATTAAAAAGCTTCTGCACAGCCAAGGAAACTATCACAAGAGCAAATAGACAACCCACGGAATGGGAGAAAATATTTTCATGCTACACATTGATAAAGGGCTGATAACTAGAATCTATATAGAACTCAGGAAAATCAGCAAGAAAAAAATCAAACAACCCCATTAAAATGTGGGCAAAGGACATTAACAGAAACTTTTCAAAAGAAGACAGAATAATGGCCAACAAACATGAAAAAATGTTCAATATCTCTAATCATCAGGGAAATCAAATCAAAACCACAATGAGATATCACTTATCTCCAGTAAGAATAGTCTTTATCAAAAAGTCCCAAAACAATAAATGTTGGCATGGATACGGAGAGATAGGAACACTCCTACACTGCTGGTGGGACTGCAAACTAGTACAACCTCTGTGGAAAGTAATATGGAGAGACCTCAGAGTGCTAGGATTGCAGGCATGCGCCACTGCACCCAGCGAGACAGCATTTTTAAAATCACCCACACTGTCATATTAATAGGTTCTGTTTAGATACTATGTAACTCTTAAACAATTATTGAAAAACATATAGCTAAAATTTATCTTCCGGTACAATGTCTTAATATTAAATCACATGGAGAAATATTTTAAAGGATATTTTATAGCTAAATGAGAAGAATCATAAGCAATTTGGAAAATATTGGATGGACGTGGTGATTCAGCTAATTTAGAAGAGGAATGTGGAGAAAGGCATTTGTAATGCCTTGTTGGTTTAGAAATAGGGAAAGTATTTTTAAAAGCATTAAACAAGTTATAATCAAGTTGGGATTCACAGATTTTGTATACAGCTTAAGTTAGACAAATTCCATCCCTTCTGATAAGTTCCTTTTTCATCTAAATTTCTGTTCAAATTAATAAAACTTTCAAATTTCACCAATAATAAACAAACATATGGCCAGTAAACCACTCATAGGTCAAAGAGAAAACAGTCTTAGGGAAAAATATTGTTTAAAAAATTAATTTTAATAATCATTGTATGTATTTTAGTATATCAGTTATCTTGGAGCACACATTATTAAGGGACCCGGGAGGAAAGGTATGAGAGGAATATGTGTTAAGGATGATGGAAGAACAAAAAGAACTTCGGACTATGAAGCTGTATCATAAATATTAAGATTTCAAAGACTTTCTAAAAGCTGTCACAACTAAATTTCTATCTGCTCTCAAAATGTTAAAATTAGCAGAAAGATACTCACTAATTAAAGGCCAAAATAAAGCTATACACTTTGGGGATTACTGTGTGTGACTCTGTATGTAACAAAATCAAATAAATAATAAATAAATAAATAATAAATTGAATGGCTTCCAGTAATTCATTCTTCCAAACTGGCCAGGTGCTGATTCATCCCCCAACTTTGGAGTACTTGACTCATATTTTTCACTCTCTTGACCTCATCCTGGGCAGACGGCTCCCTTGCTCCGAAGGAATACTGTTCAGGACAAAATTCATGCCAGCTATGTCCATCACACCTGCTGTCCGAACCGTGTCAGATGTGGATTCAACTCTAGTTCGTCAATATGAAATTTCCATATTCTGCATGTCCCTTTTGAGCAGAGTTCAAATTCCTGGTATTCACGCATCTGCGGTAGGATTCTTGTTTAATAATTATTGAGGTTTAGTCAGAACTCCTGTCTCTGTTCTATGCTTTGGGCTTCTCTATTCTCCAGAATTCTGCAATCCTGATTCCTTCTAAACACACTGATTTTTCTAGATGCCAAATTTTTCTTGTTACTAACTTCAGAGCACTAATATTTCTAATGCCAGACAAGCAATCTTTCTTGCCATACCTTTGCTATACAGTCATTCTACATTCATTGGCTCTGTCTGATTTAATCATAAAGACTGATTTTATACATAATATAATACATAATAGAAATCCTGGCCATGATGTTATATGTTATTAAGTATAAAAACTTCTTTGTAATAAGAATTTTTAAAAAAAGAAATCAAGAAAGGACATAATATATATATCTGCTTTTAATTAAAGAAGAAACCAGTTATTAAACATAATTAATGAAGTCATTAAATAAAAACCTTGGGAAACCATCTAAGTTTTTTTTACATGTAATAGGTTTGAAGATTTAATGCACTCCCCAAAGCACCAAGTTTCCCCAGAGATAGATCCTAGGATGCATTTTAATAGATAATATTTCATTTACTACCTTTTGTTCTTTCATTTCAATCAAATTCCAGCACACTTTTACCTCTTCCCCCATTCTTGGTGGTTGCTAAGATGAGGAAGGTTAGGTTGGAGTTTATTAAAGAGTTTTTAGAATTAACACCATGGTTAAGAAAGCAAACTGCTATTTCTATTTATATTGAGCTGTCAAGTTGTTATTAATTTAGAAAAGCTCTTAGAATTGCATGTATGAAACAGAACAGAATGGCAAACTTATTCAAACAGAATAGGCACATCATGTAACCAGGAAAACAAAGTGATACCTGAACTTTCCCCCCCCCCAAAAAAAAAAGTTTTTCTAAGCCATATGAAAACCTCAAGTTCTTATACAAAAATGGTAATTCCTAAATAGTGGCCTCTAATCCCAATAGAAGAAAATTGACATGTGGAGGAGATTGGAGGTGAGGGGAATTGGAGACAGAGAGAAACATACATCTAGGAATGATATTTCTAAAATATATAGTCTCCCTCCATTTGTAGTCAGCTAGCATTTGGGTCACTGTTTTTTTGGCATTTCTCTTGGGGGTTCGATTCCCATTGCCATCATACCACCCCTGCCTTTTCTACCTAATACCTAAAGTGCAGTATTCTGTGACTCTATGTCTTGCCTTTCTATTGATTCCAACATACAATTCAAGATTCTTGTTATAAAAATGCTATTTTCAACATTTTAAAAAGCCCTGTCCAAAGCTCTACCTTTTTACTAATTAAAGCCTTACTCTCATAATATTAAAAGCCTGAACTCCTCCTTCTTGATTTTTAAAATGTGAAATCAAGTAGATCCCTCTCACCTATCTTTATAAATTAGTAAATTAATGTTTAATGTTTGAAATTCAATAGACTATAATAGACTGTTTGGAAAAGCACTTTTTATCTCTATGGTATGACTCAGTTGATTCCTCGAATGAACTGGAGAGAATTTCCAGTCACCTTGACACAAATTCTATACCCACTTCTGGACTCAACTCATTCATGAAGATTTTTCGAACTACTCAAGTCCATATTTTTCATTCATGCTTCTAAACTCTGAGATACGATGTTGCTCTTGAATGCATAAAAAGTTATGTTTGCTTTATAATTTCACTGTTTAACACATAATCATTTCATGTTTGCTGTTTACAATAATGTGTGCTTTGGTCTTCCCTCTCCAACACCTGTAAGAGCTGACACAGCACAATGACTGAGCACACTACAGAGCTAAACTGCCTGGGCTTGAGTGATAACCACATTCTCTACTAGATCTCAGGCAGTCGTCTCTAAACCTCAGTTTACTCATTTGCAAGACAGAAATACATACAGTACACAGTAGATTTGGTATATAGAGTGCTTAGAAGACTACTTGGCACAAGGCTAGCATGTAAGTTCTTATTTAATTAATGGAGGGCAGATATCACTTTTCTCTGTACTGCAGAGTCTGTAGTAAACAATACAGAAAGAAGTACTTTCCAAAAGTCTGATGATTTATACACTGAGTTTATTAGAGTCTAAAACACTAATTTCTGATTGATCCTTGATTTCAGCATGGTAAGGGGTTTAGGACAGAATGTAAGAGCTGGATTTGGAGAGCTCTTGACTGTAATGTCTGTTCCTCTACTTCCCAGCAGGTCACCTTGAAAGACTTATGTAATGTCTCTATGCCCCAGTTTCTCCATTTGTAGGAGGTCTAGTAGGCACTAGTAAACAACTACTAAGATTATTAGCACAAATAAATGAAATGGTGCATGTAAAGCATGTAGCCAGCAACTGGCATACAGTAAATGCACAGTAACTATGTATTAATGTTACTTCTTATATGTGATCTGGTTGATATCGAGGGAATATACGACAAATGAATCTATTTTTTTCATGGTCTATATATTTGTCTCTTCTTCTCTTGCTGGCAAAGACTATTTCCTCAGTCCTGCACATTATCTAAAAAAATTCCTTGTTCCAAGTTCTACTCTTCCTCATCTCCTAAGTGCTGAAGGACACAAATGGGCAGCTCCCATGATAGACACTCCCTTGAAAATATGCCAAGACCAAGTCATTCAGCAAAATTTGAAAGCTAATATCTAAGAAGTTCTTCCAAATTCAAAATTATGCATATATTGTTCTGTTCAGAGTTGAATGTATACATGTATTTATTATAATCTGGAGGAGACAGAATTACTGATATATTTCGCTTATGAAATTGTATTCACTCAAAATGCATTTTAGTAAAATTTACTTCTACCATTGAATAGAGAACAAACGACATAGCTGTTTGAAAGTTAACTTTCTTTCCTTCTTTTTTTTTCTTAGTAACAATTGAAGATTTATTTTGAGAACACAGTAAAAACTTTCTTCCTTAACTCTGTAGTAGATAATAACAATTAAGGCTAACAAATATAGAAACATTATGATACTGTAAGTAAGTGGTGTTTCTTAGGATAAGCCAAATATGGTCCCCTCTCTCCCCACATAATCTATTTTCCTTTATTTTACTTGTACAGTTGGCCATCTGTATCTGTGGGTTCTGAAGCTGCTGATTTAACCAACTATGGATTGACAATATTCAGAAAAAAAATAAAAAAATATAAATAAAAAAGCAATGTAGTATAACAACTATTTACATAGCATCTACATTGTATTAGGATTCATAAATAATCTAGAGAGGATTTAAAGTTCAAAGCTAGAGAGCAGGTGTGTAAGTTATATACAAATATTATGCTACTTGATACACTTGATATAAAACAATGGAGCATCTGCAGATTTTGGTATCTGCAGAGGGGTCATGAGTCCTGGAACCAATTACCTATGGATACTGAAGGAAGAGTATATTGAAGAAGCATTGGTTAGTAGACCAGTAGCCTACTGATATCATTCTACAATTAGATTATCTGCAAGTAGTTAAATTACAGTTACTACTAGAACAAATTGACTAAAAAGCACCAGAGATTTTCTGCCATTTTATTGACAATGCTGCAAATTGCAAAAGCAGAAAACTACTTTTCCATTATGTTTTTATTATTACATTGAATTATAAGAAACTATTTCTAAAATATAATTTAGTAAAATGGGTGACATGTTTTTAATATGAAACTAAGATTTTCAGCATACTCTTATGACTGCAGTCTCCAACCCCCGATACAGTCCGTGGCCTGTTAGGAACCAGCCACAAAGCAGGAGGTGAGCAGCTGGCCAGCGAGCAAAGCTTCATCTCTAATTTATAATCATTCCCATTCTCACAACACTGCATAAGCTCCGCCTCCTGTCAGATCAGGCGTGGCATTAGATTCTCACAGGAGTGCAAACCCTACTGTACTCTGCGCATGTGAGGCAACTCGGTTGCGGCTCCTTATGAGAATCTAATGTCTGATGACCTGAGGTGAAGCTGAGGCGGGGATGCTAGTGCTGGGGAGCACTGCACATACAGATGATCATTAGCAGAGAGGACTGACTGCACGGTAAGGGTAATGTGCTTGAATCACCCCAAAACCATACCCCATTCCCTGGTCTGTAGAAAAACTGTCTTCCATGGAAATGGTCCCTGGTGCCAAAAAGGTCGAGGAGCACTGCTCTAAGGTATAGTTACAGCAAACTCTTAATATATAACACTTCAGAGTTTTCAAAGTGTTTGTATATTTTCTTTTATGTGATTCACAAAGTAGGGAGTAGAGGTAATATTATCTCATTTATAAATGTGAAAACTGTGGCTCACAATGATAATGTGATGAGGTTAGAAAGCAACTATCTAGGATTAGAATTCAGATCTCTTAATATCTGACAGAATTTAGTCTTCTATCCTGGGACACTTCTAAGTAATGGTCATGATTATCATGATCACTACCACTATCATCAACCACATAACAATACACGTCTGGTGCCTTTCTTGACCTCATGAATCATTGTATACTGTTAAGCACTCTTTTTCTTAAAACTTACTCCTTTGATGATTTCCATGATATTGACCTCCCCCTGGTGTTCTTGGACTGTTTCTTTACAGAGCCTCTTTTGCTACATCCATTCTTTATTGTTGGTGTTGTGTTCAGCTCTTTGATATTCTTGCTCAAGCACTAAAGTTACATGATTTTGTAATCTGCCAAGGCTAAAACCACTTTCCATACAATGAGTTCCACAGCTATAAGTACTGTATTCCCTTCTAGACATATATCCTCGAACACATTCAGACACCTAAAACCTAACACATCCAAACTGAATTCAGTGACGCTATCCCTATGTTTCTACTAACCCGCAAACTCTTCTATTCTCCCTAACTTAGTATCTTAGGAGGCATCCAAACTAAGAAACTGGGAACTATTAATACATACAGCTTTCACAGTCCAGAGGTAATACTGTTTCCCTGGAAAGCATTCCCTAACTGTCCAGATAAAAGTGAGTAGGTAACCCTCTGCAATTTAGTTGGCACTTGCTTAGTTACAATGTATGTATGTATTTTTTAAGTTTACTTAACACACTTTTAGTGAGTAACAAAATAACATATAGTTTTGTTAGAGAAGGATAGCATGAACAAGAAAAACTAAACGAGGAATGATATTTCCTTGAATAAGAGACATTCAGTGTTAGAAGAGATGTCTATAATCATCTAGTTAAATTGCTCTTCTGTGCTTGAAAGTTTTCCATAAACATCCTGGCCTGGGGCAGTCAATTATTTCATGTTGTGTTTGTTTTAGTCATATTTAAACACCTTTCATATATTTAGATTTTTTTGTGTTCTGTGGGTAAAGACAATGCTTAAGAATCCCTTAAATTTGTCATAGTAGATTCCTGCATGAAACAGAGAGCTAATAAAAACTTCCCAATAGTTTTTCACTAAAGAATTATACTTTCAGAAAAACTCAAGACATTAATACTAATAGTAAATATCAAGGACTATCATAAAAAATCCTTCCACTTGAAGTGAGCTGGGTCTTACCTTGCATCCCATACATATCT
Source organism: Mirza zaza (assembly GCA_008750895.1). Classification (NCBI taxonomy): domain Eukaryota; kingdom Metazoa; phylum Chordata; class Mammalia; order Primates; family Cheirogaleidae; genus Mirza; species Mirza zaza. The sequence continues at coordinate 22,483 of VSMD01113732.1, forward strand.
TTGTCTTTAAGAAGACTTGATGGGGAGTAGAATATAAATTATTCTACTAGACTCAGCTAGACTAAGATTTATGGCCTTGTATTATTTTGGCTATTTTTTAAAAATGTTCTTAAGCCCCTTGATAGCCAATGGTCAGCTTTCCAGGTCTGAATTGCTGGAAGCAGTTACATTTTAAATTATTCTATTATAATGCAAATATAATTCCAAAGCACCTGTCATATACAACTACCTAAATTTAGAAACCCACAGGGATGTGCATTTGAGTTACATCCTTAAAATATTTCTTCCCCACTTAGATCATTAAGACTTGATTCTTATGTATCATATTGGGGTAATTTTAAAAAGCCTTTAGTGTTTAAAATAAGACTTCAGCAACATAAAACTATTCTGTAGCTTTATAGAAGCTATAAATGTATAGTGTACTTGTGATAGAGATGCTAAAACTTAAACCAATATAAAAGAAATAAAAGACTGTCTAATTATAGAAGCTACGGCAAATAGCTAAATAGCAATTTAAATGAAGTTTAATCTCCCTATCTCAATGTCTCAGTCATAATCGATGGAGTAGAAAATAATTTTGAGGGCTATTATCTTTCTTTTCTAGTTAGTTAACTCTTCATTACAATAATGGCAATGGCACAAAATGTTTCTGAGAAATAAAATTCTTTTGAAAAACACAGAAATAATTTTTAAGCAGAGGCAACAGAAAACTCACTTCGTCACATACACCTCTATAAAAGTAAAGTATGCTACTTCACTACCTTAAATGAATAAGCAGAAATTAAGTGCAGGGTGATTCTAAAATATATTCCTACTTATGAAATCTACATTTTAAATCTACATTTTAACTCTCAGATAGAAAGTTGAGGAAATTAAAACCCCTAAATTATAGCACATACTTACATGATAAAATTCTTGCTTTAGTCAGAAAACAGTAAAAACATGTCAAGCAAAAGTATATGTTTATAATTTGCTCCATAAATCAGAAGAACTCACAAAATTAATGAAATGCAAGTCATAAGTATATTATATATACACATACATTTGTGTGCAGACATAGATATAGGGACAGGGACAGAGATAGCGAGTAAATTTGTGGCAGCCAGGTATAAATATGCGAGGCAGGCTGCCAAGGATATTGCAGACAACTTTATGTTTTAATACAGTGTTAGCACATCAGCTATTTATTACTAAGAGAAAACATAGTTGCCACGAACTGCTCTTATTTTCAAACTCTGATTTCTACTTTGCTCTAGGTTGGAATAAGACATTCTTAAGAAAGAAAAAATAAACCTTTAACATTGTTCCATTTTGCTTTGTAGAGCAGTTGAATGTTTCTGAAATGGTTTCAGTTTTTCTGCTAACAAATTGACAGAGAAATTACATTTGATTTACTTTCCTTATTTTCCTTTTAGATTCCAATTTTGAGGTGTAGTAGATGTGATAAATGGAGTAATAATTCTGGAATAGGTAGTCACTGTGATTGATTTAGGAGATATTTGCCAAGACAGGGACAAAGTGGATTGAATGTCTAACCTATCCAAAATATATCACAAAATATACCCTATAAGACATAGTAATAAGCTCCAGGTTGCTATACGACACAACGACTGGAAAAAATCATGACTTAAAAAAATTGATTAATAAAAACAGACCACAGACTCCTTAAAAGAACAATCATAAATTCAAACTAATAGAGAATCAACCATAATGAAATAAATTATTTTGCTTTATAATCTGAATATAAATCATAAAAATTTTGTGGGCTACAAAATAAGAGTATTTATTTCATAGTTTTTTGATCAGAAATATGTAACTACAATATGAAATGATCCAATTAATGTATGTGCTGATGATTTTCTCCTAACACTTGTATTTTGTTTGTTAATTTTTTTTTTCATGAGGCTTAGTTTCCTGGTAGAAAGAACTACACATAGTATAATGACGACATACGTATCACTTGGTAAAATGAAGTAGGGATAGCTTAGGGCAGGGGTCCTCAAACTTTTTAAACAGGGGGCCAGTTCACTGTCCCTCAGCCCATTGGGGAGTGCTGTGGGCCCAGGATGAGTCGGCTGCTAAGCAGGACAGGCAGCGGTGGCAAAAATACCTGGAGAGCTGGATAAATGTGCTAGGCTGCCTGTATGTGGCCCGTGGGCCGTAGTTTGAGGACGCCTGGTTTAGGGACACAGATGTGCTTTATGGCTCCCATCCCTTTAGAGAAGTGAAGGAAGTAAGAGAGTAACAAAAATGTTTGCTGATGTCTTACTCTAAAGCAGGGGTTCTCAAACTTTTTAAACAGAGGGCCAGTTCACTGTCCCTCAGACCGCTGGAAGGCCGGACTATAGTTTAAAAAAAACTATGAACAAATTCCTATGCACACTGCACATATCTTATTTTGAAGTGAAAAAACAAATGGGCAAAAACACCTGCATGTGGCCCGTGGGCCGTAGTTTGAGGACGCCTGCTCTACATAATGTTACATCCAAATCTCTGAAAATATCACTTCAAGTCTGTAGCTTTTTTTCCTTTGCTTATCCAAGCTTACTCCAGTTCTTATGCAAAATGCTTTTCTGGAATTCACAGAGGCTTGATGCTTTTACGAAAAAAGGACTCACTTATATTCTCATTGAAAGGGTGCAATGGACTATGTGAAACATCATAACACCCAATTTTCCTACCAGTTTGTGGACAGAGCCAACGTATTGTTTTTCATTATACCTTTTCTTCTTGCCCTTACACAACAAAGCTTTTACTCAGATATGACTATGATAAATCGGCTCAATCTGTAATCTGCCAGGGCTTTTTCCCCCCGCAAAGATCAACAGCATTTAATGGTGTACTTGTTTTGGATACCTCCCCACCTCCCTATACAAAACCTTCCTATATATCATGACCTTGTAGGATCTCATTCTTCATTCAAATAACAGCAAAGGTATTAAGTCTAGATGTAGGTTGCAAACATTTTGCAATGTGGAGAATCCCAGACATTTCAGAGGAATATTAGGAGAAAAAAAGAAAGCTCTCACCAGAAAGATAATAAAAGAATAATAGAATTAAAAAGCTAGAACAAATTTTTATAGATTATCCAAATCAGGGTTTTTCAATATCAGCACCACTGACATTTTGAGCCAGATATTCCTTCACTGTTCTAAGTACTTTAGTATGTGTAGCAGCACCCCTGTTCTATACCCACTAAATACCAGAAGCTCTACCTCCCTACCCCACCACCAAGTTGTACAGTCAGAAATGTCTCCAGATGTTGTCACATGTCCCTTGGAGGGCAAAATCATTCCTACGTGAGAACCACTAATCTATGGCATCGATATATGCACATTCATACAACTAGAGAGAATTTTTATTGTAATCCTTAAGAAGACACGGAGAGGATGTGATCAAAATCATACGTCGGAGTAGTGAAGAAATTTAAATAAGATAAAGGTCTCTGAAAGACTAAATTTCTACAACAAGAAGAAAAATACACATTTTGTTTATTTAGATGCTCTGCAAAAACAGAATGACATAAAAGTTTTTATACTGCCAGCATTTTGTAAAAATATGTTCATGTAATTATAAGATATAAAGAACAGTGTTATGAAATCATAAATTTATCAGATTAATTTTGGTCCAATTAAGAGCTTATTCACCTATAACTATTATATAGAGAGCCAGCAATCAACCCAAGCTGTACCAACCTCTCTACATTTTTTTCCATTATTAGAATTAGGAGTAAAACCAATCCATTCTCAAATCTAGTATGTAGCAAGTGTATAATCTGTGATAAGTTACTTAGCCTCTCCGAGCTTTTCTTTTCCTCATTTGTAAAATTCAAAGACAATATAACTTATAGGGAAGTTAAAAAATGAGCTTTGGTGAATATACAGTTTGGCTGATATGTAATTAATAGATAGTAATGGTTATTATTAATATTAATCATAAAAGTAGTGGTACATTTTATCTTATAAAACTTGACTCCTTAGCTTTTAAGGTTAGTTTGTATATAGTCCTGGCTGATTTTTTTTTTTTTTTCTGATCTGCCAGTTGAATGAAAGTTTCAACAGTAGAATAAAAGTTTCAAAATAAAAAATTTTCTGATATCTTATATAGGTTTAGAAATTGTCTTACATGGTTCACTGGTATAGTTAACTTCTTATTTAACCATGTGTGTGCACTGGCTTCTTCCAGGTGGATGGGAAGTATCCTTGGAACTATTTTATTTTATATATATTTGTTTTCCAGTATCACCATGGAAAAAGTAAATTTACAGCAAGCATTCAATCTCAAGAGCCTGCATAATTTGTACTTCTTGAATGCCCAGAAAGCTTTCAAATATAATTCACAGAGAAGACTCATCATCAATCTAAAATTTAGGAAAACACACAAGCATAAGCATAGCAAACAACTCTTAAAAATATGGTAATGTGGTACTATTTAAAAAACTTAATGTGGTACTATTAAATTAGCCAACTATCACCAATAGTGCTACACACTAGGAAAATTTCCTCCTATGCATATTTTCTTTCTTCTCTCCGTTCTATGTCAGTAGATTTTGTATTAAGCTGCTCATTTTTCACATTTTCAAATACCACTTGTGCCATAATAATTACCCTTTAACCACTTGAATTTCAATCGTAGTTGCAATGTAAAGTAATGGTACCTACCGCTGTAGTGTTTAATTGTGTCCATGGTTAAGAATTTCTTCACCACCAGATAAGCAGAGCCAGGTTCAGCTAATGAACTCCACCGAAGCACCTGCTCCAGCACATTTTCTGTGTAGTGAAGAGGTCGCTCTGTGGAAAATAAAACCCAAATCAAAGGGAAAAGACGTGTATTAAGAATTTTTGTAATAATAAATTTTTAAAATCCTTTTGAAAAGATCTGTATGCAACAATATACATAATCATATCTTACTTTATACAATAGCATTAGGACTACATACAAGATACACTAACATCTAGAACACCATTAAGCACATAATAAAATTTACTATATATTTACTATATAAATGAATACATGCAGGAATACCTGTTTGCTACTCATATATTAAAAAGAAGTGTTTCCTTTATATAAAGTCTCGCAATCCTACCCTTTGTACAATGTATGAGTATCTTACTCTATTCTTCTTTTTAATTTAGATAACATTCTGATTTGCCTATGTGCAAATGCAATTAAATAATTGTAAAGGGACTAGCAAAGTTAATCTTGTCCATTACTAACAAGCATAAATTCTTTGTTTATCCCAATATGATCAGAATCTTATACTTTCATATTAGCATCAGTACTAGTGAGCAACTTATAGCTGATATTCTCATAATCAAGATGAAATTATAAAATATAACTTCTATAGAGAACATATGAAAATAATTACAAAAGAGTACAGAGTAATCCAGATATAACTATTAGTGGAAATACCAATCAAAAACATTATGTGGCAATATTATATATTAACTGTTGACATGACATAACAGGCCAACAAGCAAGAAGTTAAATGGCAGCCTTCCCTCAAAGATTATTCTCCCACATACATTTTGTCTTAGGCAACCACATTTTTAAAGGTAACACATATTCTTAGAATTAAAAAAAAAACACAAGTTTTACAAATATATTCAAAACTTCATAGAAAAGTTTTCTACTAATCAAAATATACCAATCAGTTAATAAAATGTAATAACAGAAGCATATGCTGGGGAAAAAAGATATTTAAACCTTTTCACTAAAAATAGCATAATTGGAAGCCCTGACACACACATGTCGATACTGCTGTCCCAGAACTATAGTGATACACAAATCAACTCACCTCTTTCATACCCTCCTTAAGGTAAAGGACATAGCACTGGAGTTTTTTTGTTTTGGTTAAAGTAGTGATGCTACTGACAAGAAAGTGCATCTCAATAGCATCAAACTCGTATGTAAACCACGGTACTGCAATTGGTAACAAAATTAAAAGATCAAATATATCACATCCTCTCTAATACTGATCTCCCCTGCAATGGCCACATCATTCCAGAAGTCATCAATAATCCAAGGTCTACAAAAGAAGGAAAGAAGTCTTCTACTTCCAGCATAATCACCAGATTTTTGCTTCCTATCCAATGAAACTGAAATGCAGTCTGTGCTTTACTGGAGCTAGCCTAGTCATGCTAATGACACACACAAAAAAGGAGCCACTAGGCTACACATCTTGAAATCAAGAATCTACATCTTTTTTATAATTATATATCCCCTTGCACATAGCATAGTACTGAGTATATAATAAATGTTAAATAAATATTTGAGGAATGAAATATCTTATTAATTTCTTTGGTGATCCATAAATTCACAGAAAATATTCACAGAGCAGCAGACAAAATATAACTCTTTCTAAAACCAGATAAAATCTTTTGTGCTATCTTAACATTGCTTTTCTTCAAATAATTTTCTAAGAGTGGGCAAAGATCATAATTGCTCATAATCTGTTAATGTTGTAATTCAATTGTTAATTAGCCCACAAATTGGTTGTCTTAAAATTGAAACTATATGTACTTAAAACTAATTATAGAATAAGCATTCCCTTTACATTCAGTTTTAAATGATACTTGATTCTACTACTTGCAAGCTCAGAGACACTACTGATCTCATTAATAGTTGCCATTTATGGATTAACACCTAAGCATCAGACATTATATATACTGGCTACTTTAAATCAGTTATCACTTTTAATTCTTATACTAACATTCTTCAATAGAAACTATAATTATTCATATTATACATGTAAGGGAATTTAAGGATCACAGAAATTTAGCCACTTGCCTAAAGTTACATAGGTAGTTAAGACGAGGAACAGAGATTTGAAGTCCAAATCTATCTGACTTTAAAGTAATGTAATGTGCATAAAATAGTACCAACTTGCAAATATTTTTTTGAGGACTGAACAAGGTAACATATGCAAAGTGAAAACCAATGTCAGTTCAGACTTGCCTGTCCTCTGTTCCCCATCAATTTCCCATCATTAGTGAAAAGATGGTAAGGAAATAACGGCAAGATAGTTTCAACATCCTATGTGTAAGGAAAGCGATGATACTAGAGTTGGCTTAGAAGTGAGAATAATATTCTTCAATAGAATCCAGTATCTGGATTGAAATAAAAACTCTCCATTTTACAAGATTAAATTGCTAATGAGACTTTGAAATGTCAGACATTTCTATTAAAGAGGGTCAGCATTACATACTATTACAATAGACATTATTACTACAGTGATAGCTCTAAAGTATTCTTAGTCATACTGAAATCACAACAGAAATAGAGGCGTATATATGGGCATATAATTAATTTTGGTTGCAAAAAATTAGTCAAATATGCTCTCATACTAGCATCATAGTATGAAATACTTCAGGAGAGTGAAAATCCTGCAGATCCAAGTTCCTAGATAAAGAATAGAGCTTAAAAAATGAAGAGATAAATATTTAGACTGTCAAATGCTACAACTATAAAATGGCATTAATATTCACCTTAAGAAAGAAATAAGCAAACTGAGTCATCAAACATTATTGGAACATAAATCCCTACAAATAAATTTTTATTTATAGTTACATTTACAACCATCTGTCATGATAGATTATATGGTACATAAGTGATCTGGCATTAGGGCATTACTAGAAATTAACTCTTTTGCATACTATGTATAGAATAAAAATTGCTAAAACTTCAGTGTAGTTATTTGAGAAGAATAGGTTATGGAGGTGAATCATTAGCTGTGTAAAACAAAATGTTATTGACTGCTTAAAATCTTGTTCACAGAACAACCCTGGCACCCCTTGTTAAATACAGAGCTATCCATTTTCCACCTGAAATAACAGCCATCATCCCTAAACTTCTGACAGTGATAACACAAGATTTTCAGAGACAATTATCACTTCCCCAATAATTAAATTCTTAGTGCCAAACTTAGAGCTGTGCAAGCCTTTCTCTGTCCCATTCACATAAAAAGAAGGTAACAGCACTTTATGTGTCAATCAGGAAAGCTGGAAGAACTAATAATTTGTGATGTACTAACTACCACATGCAAGTTGATAATCAAGTCACTTCAGAGGTAAGCATCCTTTGATTTTCTAAGATGAAGTTTCAAAACAATGTTTCCATAGGTAATGCAATCTCTTTTCTAGTTGTACATAATTCCTTCCCATTCTCATCCATCTGTTGCTTCTCTCAGGAGGACCAGTGACCAAACACACAGAGCCCCAATGCCATGACTCAGGGATATGCTTTAATTTACTCAACCCTTGAGGGGACAAGTGTGATAGGGAGAAAACGCCTACTCAAAAATCCACGGTTTCAGTATTTTTCTGTGACCTTTTTTTTTTAGAAAACAATAGAAATAGAAGCATACAGGAAACAATTAGCTTTCCAAGCACTAACCACAGTCTTGAGATCTAGTGGTTCCTAATCTACAAGCAGGGATCACTTCCTATGTGCTGTTCACATTTGGACACATTTATCTGAGGGGCCATATCCAGGACACCGGAGGTGAGGGCCGCACCTCAGTTAAAAAGACTTTTGTGGGTTATGTTCCACTCAATGTATATGCTAGAAGGAGTGAGAGATATAGTAATAAAAGTCTAAAGTACATAGCAAATGTCCTAAGAGAGTATGGTCTACAACAGAACCAGATAAATAACATTACTATTCTACAAGTCATACACAGTATGTAGTATTACAGATCTTGAGGCAAATGATCAGAAAGAGATCAGTGTGAATGATGCTCATCTGAATATGGCAAAGGAAGGGACATTTGAATTAGACCTTGAAGGATGGACAATGAGGAAATAATGAAAGGGCTTTAAGTGGTAGAATATAATCAAATTTGTGATTTGCAAAGATAATAAAAAGCAATAATGTTGACAATTAACTTTTATTCACAAATACGATAAGGCTGACACCTAGTCCACCATCCTCAAAATTAGTCAAAAAAGAAAAATCAAAAGACTCTACCACCCTTGCAGCACAGAGTCATACAAAATTATGCTTCACTTATTCAATAGATCTTAACTGTATGGCTACTATGTACTAGGTCCTGTGCTAGACATTAGATATAGGGGGGAAAAAAAAAAGACAGTCTCTCCTTTCTTCCAAGGAGCTCCCCTCAAGACAGAAAAACAGAAATCCAGGTAACAGGCACTACAAAAAGAGATGAGACAAAGTGCAATGGAACTCTTAGTCTGGCTTTTAAAGGAGGCAACTGGGTGGGCCAGATGGGGGAAGAACAAAGGTATATTTGGGAAACACCAATTTATATATGCCAGTTAAGCACAAAAAATGGAAGATATTATCTATTTTTTTAAAAAACATGTAAAACAAGAAAAGATGGACAAGGAGATTGGTGCAGGGGAAATTCAACATTTAGGAGACAGAGAGAGAAAGAAGAAACTATAAGAGAGAGAGAGAAAATAATCAGAGAACAAAGAGGATAATCCAGGCAGCACTGAAAATAGAGTGAAGAATATCAAAGAAAAAAGAAATGGTCATTAATAGTAAATGCTACAGAAAGGACAGGTAAATCTAACCCTGAAGCGAATCTGTCAGCCTTGACAGTGGCTTTCACGGGAGTCATTCCCAGAGCGTCTCTGTGCACGGGGAGGACTGAACTCGACTCTAGGGAGATACTGTGAACCAAAACCAAAGCACCATAGTCATTAGATCTTGGCAATGCATATTGAAAAATAACATTTGGACCCATTTTGAAAAGTTGTGCAGGATAATTAGAAATAAAAAAAAATCAAACATCAGACAGAATAATGAAAGACAAAGTACTTGACCATCTCATTTCATTTTAACACTGACTGCGACACTCCTAATAACATGCTATGGGGTATTTCAACGTTGAATTTTAATTTTGATCTTGAGCTTGTGGGTGGTAAGATTTACCTTTTGGCAGTTTGGCAGCTATACTTGAAAAGGTCCCAAGACCTTAGTAGGTAACAGCTAGACAGATGGTCAAGGTACAAAGACATTCTGTATCTTAATTTTTTTTTTCCTAAAAGTCTTTCAAACTAAATGGTGTCATTAGAATATTCAGCTTATTCAGCACTTGACTACTGGACTAGTCAAGGTGTTTTAAAAGCACACTTAATCTTTCAGTGTCTTTGGGATGAAAGACAACAAAATATTTGATCCACTAAAGAGAAAGGAAAAGAAAAAAGCCAAAAAAGAAGTTTCTTCTAGGTTTAAAATTATTTTTCAGATTAATAAATAATCTTTTAAATCAACATTCTTCTTTCTTGTTAAATAAGTGGCATACAGGAAGGAGAGGAATGGTGGTGGTGACAAATATTGTTACAAATCAAGTTACTTGTCCTTACAAACAAAGGCCTTATTTCCTGAGGTAGCAACATAGATACCTAATGCTTTGCACTATATTTTTATAGTCAACAAAATAATCTAATTATTGTGATGAGTAGAAGCATAGAAAAGCGACTTCAAGTGATGGTAATATTTATCAATACATACACTAAGGTAGAAGGAAATTCATAAAGAGATGTTAATATTTAGGAAAACATAAAATGTTAGTAATAACTTGTCACAAAAAGAGTATTTCTTTATATAATAAAGGATTTAAGAGTCTCTACCATGAAAATCACTTACCTAGTTCTTCATTTTCGATGACTTCAAATGTGGCCCAAAAGTCACCTTTTGTAGGAATGATATTTTTTATTGCTAATACATCATTAGTTAATTCTTCTGCTTCCATCACAGGAGATATCTGTTAAAGAAGCATTATTTCTTCAAAAGATAAGCAGACTTATACTATAGGGCAATAATACTCCCCATCCACCATCTAATGCTATCCCAAGTTTCTTATAAGTATGGTTAAAAATAGCTTCTTTAAGTACTTAGAGAAAACAGCATGTTCAGATCTTTTCCATAACATGCAACACATTTACAATATAGCCATAATCAGGAGAAATTTTTTTCCCTCACTTAGTGAGCAATTAAGGCTACTCAGAAGGGAAGAACGTACCCAGTCACACACAGAAAGACCTTCACAAGACAGTCTTTCAAGGGTAAAACTTTTCACTCATCAGTTCTATAATCAAAAGTGCAGTGTCCTGGTTGATTCAGCCTAGGCCCGAAATTATACACTGCTGTCTGTCATGCCAAACGGCCCTGGGGTTTTGGTCGTGTGTAGTGCATCTTGCCACGCCAAGTGACAGACGGTGGGATACCAAAGCATGCTGCAGCCAGAATTTCAGGGCACAGAGCAGAGTCTGCAGTGCCAGCCTAGAGGCCAGCTCGACAAGACTCCCAAAGCCTGAGGACACAGCATAAATACACCAACTCTTCGGGACTTTCAGGATTTTTGATTTGTTTCTTCTTGTTTTTGTTTTTGCCAATCTTAAGGGCATGCTGGCCAAAACGCAAGATGGCTTTCTTCAATTAGTATTTAGAGTTATAGTGTTAAACAAATAGAAGATGTTTCAAACATCAGAATACTGCAATTGCAATTTGCATGTTTTCAGTAAAAGTATGTCCCCATTACAAATTTTCTTAGAAAAGTAATGTGCTCGTTTCCATTTTTCCTGTCCATTAGTGCTCATAAGCATATTGCATATATATAAATAACAACAACAACAAAAATATAGTTTTCACAACAGGTCATTCACATAGTCTACTTTTTGTACTTCATGAAATTTCATGTTTTAGAATATATTAATTAAACAACGAAATCCACTGTTTTCTATTTAGAAAAGCCCAATGAAATATAAACTAAAAAAAGAGATAAAAACTTAGCATCTGGGAAAAGTGGAGAACTTCAAGCAACAGAAACAGTAGAGGAATCATTTCAATGATGCCACTGATATACACGGATTTAAATTGCTTTAAATAGAATGCCTTTTTCTTACAAAATATTAAATTACTGAGAAACCAAACTTGTAAAATAGGCAGCAGGGAGTGCCTCAGTTTGAAGTAGGAAGATGGAAACTCTGCTCCTTGCCCCGAGAGAGACCTAAAGCTCTTCTTTAAAACACCTACTACTCCCTATTTAGGAAATTATTACTCTCTGGAATATACACATCAGTATAATGAACACCAGGTTTGGATTATGACAACACAGGTTTGTATTCTGGCCTTAATTCCCAGTTTCCAGTCCCATGAACTTGCGATATCATCGGCTTCATCTATTTCCATGGGTTGCAGTAATGATTAGCTGAGATAAATGTAACTAAAGGGTTTTGCAAAGTCTTAATATTAAAACAAATGTCAGTAATTATTTTTGTAACACTGTATGTTTTCCAAGAGCTTCTGCAGCTACTATAGGTGAAACTGGACAGTTTTTTATATAAATCCACTTAAGATAATATTAGAATTTTGCTTAATTGCAATAACTTCTATTATGGCTTTGTAAGAGAGTTAAAATGTATTACAGAAGAGTTTACGTGTAGAGTTAAGTCATGTGCTTTGAATATCTCTTTTAGCATTACCTTTAAACTTGTGCTGATTGATCTGTACTAGTCCTTCACATCTTTTATGATCAATATCACAAGTTCAGTGTAAGAAATATGAAGTGGTCAACGAGTGGCAAGATAAATGCCTCATAAGAACAAAGCCTATGATCATAGTATTTCAGCTCCATGTTCCAAGTAAGACAGCTAGTACTATGTAGTCATAATACATAATTGTTAGAAATATATAACATAATAATTACAATATATCAAAATGTGTGACTCTGTTCATTCTTGGATACATTAACCGCCATGTGAGTTGTATTTAACTCATGCTAGTTTTGAGCCTGGAGCCTCATGAGGCAAAACCCTGCAGTTGACTCATGAAAAATCTTACTTGCTGATGTTCTTATTGTTACAATTAATATTGACAATTTAATTTTAAAAACATGGATTGTGTTGCAAATAACTCACACAAAACAATAAAAAATAACACATTTTTCATTAAATTAGAAAGGATCATTTTGTTTTCAAAGTTTTTATTCTATATTTGTAATAAAACACCATGGGCCCAAGGGAAAAAAAAAATTTTCTAGTGTGGCAGTCAATGTGTTAAAAAAGGTAAGTAGCTAAAGTAGAATTTCTGTTACACAGCAGAATATCTATTTCTCATATAGAGAAAGTAGTTTTACCAAGAACCTGAAAGATCAGTTACTATCCCTAAAAAACTAATTACTGAATATAGTAGCATGAGAAGAATCTATTTTTAATTCAGTATAAATGATCAATATTCTCACTGATCATTTGTGCTGAAGAAAAATATTATCCAATATTCAAGGAAGGAAAGCATTAATCAATATTCAATTCAAGTAAATTGGAAGACTGAATGTTAAAGTATAGGAAACAAGAGCAGAAGACCATTGATAATAATAATAGGACTAGTAATAATAGTAATTTATTAAACACTTACATGCTGAGCAATTTGCTAAGTTTTACATGCATTATCTTTTTGAGTCTTCAGGTCAATGCTATGATATAATAATGTAATTTTTCCTCATTTTACAGGTGAAAAGCTCAGACATGACAAATATAGTAACTTGCCTAATGTTAAGAAGGTAGGAAAGGGAGGAGCAAGTATTTGAGTTCAGATTATTTTCCAGAACCTATAGAAACTCCTAATTGTAACCTAAAGCACATAAGATATTCTGTTTCCAAATGATTAAAATATAAAACTCCCAAAAGGTATTGGTATAGAAAGTCAATGTTGTCATCAGTCATCAGTTTGAAGTGGAAAGGTGACATAAATATAAGAAACAGTGGAAAATTCAAAATATGTAAATTAATGCTAACACTTATGATTTCCAATAGTACTCTTTATAACCACTATTAGGACTCACCCGAATTATAATACTACAGTCAGGTTCCTTTCTTTCTACATATACTTCAATTAACAAATCTCCAGCCTGGGAAACCTAGAAAAGGGTAGATGTGAAAACAGCACACTTAAGCATGTTGCAAAAACACATATATGATACTTAAAACAGTTCCCAAACCCTATAAAGCCCTAAAGTCATTACAACAATAAAATGAGCTCAATTCTCCTGTTCACAAACATGATGTACCCATTTCCAGATGGCTGATTAAAGACAAGGAATCTACAAAAATGTTATAATCAGCAACAACAATCACAATGCAATTTTTATCTCTTACTTAAGAGTTTAATGTTGTCGATTAGATTCTTACTGAAATAATGAATTTGGCCACAATGAAAATATGCTGACTTCCACAAGCAGAAGTTGTAGAAGCCATCATCATGTACATTCGCAGGATAAATAAAAACAAGGATGGAAAATAGGCCATATGTAATTCTGCTCTTAGCGATAATGTGTGCATGATATCAATAAAATTAAAAGGCAAAATAGGTCTTGCTAAATTTTCAAAGAGATGGAATTTGAGGATAAACTAGGTCAGAGCTGTACTAAAATCACAAATATAGAAAGTAAAAATTTAGTAAGAAAAAATTAAAGTGAAATGATAGAACAAAGCAGACAATAAACATATGTTTTTATTTTAATTATTTTTGGCCAAGCACTAAGTGTTAAGTTACTGAGGTCATTATTATATTCCAGAAGATATGTTAAGTGAAGAAGATACAAGCCAGAAAATAAAAAGCATAAGATATCCACTATGTAGCCTAACAGTATAAAGTAGAAAAATTCAATAAAGAACCAAATGAAACTACAAAAAAAATTGAGTAGCTTTTTTCAGACGTTCCCTTAAGTTATGTAACCACATAGAAACAACATCCATCGACCAATTTAAAAAAAAAAAAAAAAACGATCACAATGAAGAAACAATCATTCTAAAGTTAAATTTCCCTTAGCATAAAATCCATTGAGTAAATTTGTGAGGAAAACATTAATAATGTACTTTGAAGAAGTTTCTTAATTATTCCGCCACTATAGGCTTACAAATTCTTATTTCCAATTTCTTCCCTCACTTTCAATACTACACAAAAATTCTCGGAAGATACATTTGACGCTTTTGCTTTTCACAATGTTTGCATAAACAGCTCTCCAAGGAAGGACATATTATAAAAACTGAAAAAGCAAACACAAAGAATTCATGGAGTGAAACTACAAAGAAGAATAGCTAAGAAATTCAAACAAGAGCTGAGACAAAGAGAATATCAGGAAAATACTCCAGAGGAGAGTTTTGAATGAATTAGAGGAAAAACTCATGCAAAAGAACAGATTTTCCCAAACTCTTACTTTTCTTTTCCAATTACTATATTATATAGACAATTGTTTTATTTTTACTCACTTATACTGAATTGAAAACATGATGTTAAGAAGGTAGAAAAAGGAAGAACAAGTATTTAAACTCACGTTATTTTCCAGAACCTATAGAAACTTCTAATTGTAACCTGATTTCTTTACTGTAATTTGAATATAAAAGACTGATTCTTTATTATAATTTGAATATAAAAGATAAAAATATAAAAGGATACTCATACTTTATAATAACAACATAGATAATTGCTGCCAAAGATAACCTTCCAAGGCTCAGACAATTCTTTATCTCGTGACTGAAACCCTTCTAAAAAAGTGAAAATTTAAGAGAATTGATAATGAGCTAGATTTTTTTATGGTTAAACCTAACTCCTCTACAAGCTGCATTAATTACTTTGGGTCAAAATGGAAGAAATAATTCATTAAGTAATTAATATCATAGAATCTAAGCCTTCTCTAATTTCCTTCATATGGAACAATAGCTCTGTTCACTCCTCTAATGTGTAATGGATACTATTTCAGGACAGAGAATTTAGGGTTTTGCTAACAAAAAGCATGTGTCGCATTATCTAAGTGTATCTGTAAACAGAGTACACTTGACCCATTTTTATTATTTACCTTGATACCTGAAATCCACTACAGTTCCTAGTTATTAGAAGATAATTCATGATCAACCTTAAGAAGTTCTAGTGACTATTCATCAAACGAGGTAAGCTACCTTGGAAAAGCATAGTGCAACCTGAACATGAAAATCTAATACAATGTGACAGAGGAAAGCAAGACAGAATATAGAAAAGTCAACTTAAGACAAAAATTACATCTGTTACAAAGATCACATTAGAAACATTCCATTAATACAATCATCTTCAAGCATGCAAAGCAAAAGCATATAAGAAATAATTTATATTTTCAAAATAATAATGAAAAAATCATTAGGCTATTTGAATTTTCAATTTACTCCAAGTATTTCTTTGGCTTTAAATGCTTCCTTTGAAATCCACCAGCATTTTCAATAGTGCTTTTATAAATAAAATTTGATTTTATAGAGGAAATCTTGATATGTAAATGAAAACTGATTTTCCTTCTATATTTTAAAAATTTACAACAATATATTTTGCATGTATTACACAACTAATTTATCTAGGGTTTTTTGTTCATCACTTTTACTTTGCTTCAAATAGGAACCTGAGAATATACACAGTAAACGTCTTTACTTACAACACAAGTTTTTGTTTTGTTTCATTCTTTAGAGATCTAACTATTACTACTCACTTGAGTGTCTTTCCACTTGGTAATAAAGCTATTTTCTATGTCCATTTGTTTGACTTGGTCTTCTTTAACCTGTTTAAAATATAATTTGGGACATTCTAATAATGTAGAATACAAAGAGTGATGGCACTCATCGTTATATAACTCTTCGGTAATATAAATATCAAATTAAAAATAAGTGGGAATGGCTATCTTAATCGGCATGGGCCCACACAGCTAGGTCATAAATAAAGCCAACAAGTCTCATAAAGTTCAAGACAATTTATGATGATACTACTTCAGTCTGCAATTGCCTCAATTGAAAGCTCTATTGCTTAGGACATTTAACAAGCAAAGGAGCTGATGACTGGTTTCTTTTAGTTCATGTAGGTTGAGAAACAAGATATTTTCTTAGCTGAAATGTTCACTAAGTGCTTATTAAATTTCTACCATTTAGGTAAAGTTAGGTTTAATATAACTATGAAGATAATCATGTACTTTTTACAAATGGTACAGTACAAAAATAGAATATAAAGAGAGCATGTAAAGCCACACATCATTTTTTTCTAATTCTTTCTTTTCTCAGCATCAGATTATTGCAAAGAATTTGCTACTGATCAAACACAGTGGACACATATAGAAGGAAATAAAGAGAAGATCAAAGAGCAAAGGAAATCTAACAACTCTGCTGTCTATTCCTATATGAAGTAAGATAGAAACATTAATATTTTATTTTATGAAAATAGTTCCTTTTTCTTTGGTAAGGAATCTTGTTGTAAGTTATCTTAAGAATGTAAAAACTCTACAAATGGTAACCCTATCATACTAACCCACTTGGTTTAATCTGGTATATCTGTACCTCTGGAAAACAAGTGGCTTAATAAACATCATTTAATAAAATGCTCAGAGAGGTTACATGGCAATACCGAGATGCTAGAACTACTTATGTAATGAAACTGGACCTTTGACCTAAATCCACTATATTCAAATCCTGGGCTTATTTCCTCTATTTTTACTTCATTGAACCAAGAAGTCATCCCTATTCTAGCAGTTTCCTGATGAAACATGAAAATATTAACTTCATAAAATAGCAAGTTAAAAAGTCAAATAATTAAAACAGAGATGAATTGGTGAGTACTACAGAATAATATTTCAGAATTTTCTTTTTTCCAATTGGGGCACAATTTTAAAAAAAAGACCTAAAATGCCTTCAAATTTAACTGCCTAATATTTATTACCAATTTATTAAATTCATAATTTCCCACCTCTAAATGGACATAATTCATACACATATAATGAGAAAGGAAATGCACATAAAAACCCTATAAATAGAACTATTTTGTCCAAAAGACATCAGATGGTAAAAAAGCTTTAAAAGCAACCAAATTTAAAATGAATGGCTATAGCTTAAAAAACTAGTTATATCTAAAAAAAATTTTTAAGTATAACTATTCTTATTTTTTCTCTCTAAATGTTCATAAAGACTTGAATAGTAACATCCTAAAACATACATCTTTGTTTGCAAACAGCAACATCAAAACCACTTTAACAAGGGCAAGACATAAAATATTTACCTCGAATATTTCTACATAATTATTAATTAAGTCCTCAATTACATTCACTTCTTCACTAGTTTGTCCCTTCGTTTGAAACAAACAGGATGAAAAGACCAAGGCCAAATTATGGGCATTCATGTGATTGATTTCCGAACATTTCTGAACCCTGTCAGAGAAAAGCATAGCTTGTTATGACACATTTCTATTTGGAAATTTCACAGAACTACAAACCAGGATTCTTATCATTTTTAACACCTACATATTGAAGTTCTCTCATATAAAAGGTATAATGTTGATTTAAAGAAAAAATGTATGGATCTTTCTTTCAAGTAGCTCATAATCTAAGAAAATAAGAAAGAATACTATTAAAGAGATTAGTACAAGTTACAAAGCAGTACTTGATTGCTGATTTAGAGGAAGGACTGAATGTATCTAAACAATTTCATACTATGAAACAACCCATGGCTAAAGCATAAAGTATGCTTACAGAGTGGTGTAAAATGACTTGTAGAACTGCAGGATCAATGGAAGAGAAAAAGGGGCAATGTGTATGTGTAAAAGAAAGCAAGAAAGAGGGCTTGGTAGGTATTTATTAGAGAGTTCCAAATTCCAAGTTCAAGGCTGGGCTAAATTTTCCACAAAGTACATATTAGGTTAGAAAGAACACCTAGAAGCATGTGTTTGTACAGTTATTCAAAATAGGATATTATTAAAAAGCAGATAATTTAAAAATATAACTACATTTTTCCTTAGATACAACTAAGAATCACTTTTCATAATGAAGAGATATGAACAAACTAGCCAACTCTTCCATTCAGTAGGCTACAAGCCTTGGATCTTAAAAGAGCACTTAAAGCATCTACAAATATAAGTTCAAAGTAATTAAAAAACAACAAAAAACCCCACTATAGTCCTCACCCCAAGAAAGGGAAATTTATATTGATAAAAGCGTGCTAGGTGAGAACTGTAAGTAGTGCATATAAAAGTATCCGTTGATGGTCTCTATTTGTGTATCACGGACTGCATAAATAACAGCTGCTCAACTGCCTGTTTAATTACATTTGGAAATTTTTGCAGTACATATTAAACAAGAGAGACCAAACTCTATCAAAGGAATATAGCAAAAATAAGTTAGGTATTCCTGTCTACAAAGAACATAGATTCTTGTGGGTATAAGAACAAGTGAGTAAACATGACAGCAATATATATGATAATGTAAAAAATTCATAATAAACTGCCAAATTGCATAGCAAAGATGGAGCAAGTGCAATCATCAAATGTGATTTACAAGATGCAAAAGGAACTGGAATTTAATAGAGGAGGATGTAATAATTGTGGTCACACCTCTCAAAAACCTCTTCTTTACTTTTAACACACTAAAACTGTAAACATCTGGAAAATTTATCTGCATGTCTGCCCCTGTTACTAGAATCTAATAAGCATCTCACAGTCAGAGACTGTTTTAATCACACTCTAGTGTATGGTAAATACCTGGTGAATGGAATTAAGTGGATGTTACTGATGGAGAATGCAGTCTTTTATCCAGGGTAGGAATTAAATTAAATGCTAAATCAACCTGGCCACATCCGAATTTACCTCTCAATCTTTTGAGGACATTATCAAACATTTCTGCCTTTCTTGAGACCTTCTTTTGTACTACCTTTCTCCTTTGGTATTACTCACCTCTCTTTAATTTCAGGGGCTACCTTAATTTCTGGGATAAAGTGGGTACGATAGTATTTCCTTTTCTTCCCGTGTTTCCTGCCCCCAGATGTTGGCATTCCCAAGTGTTCCGTGTTCAGCCTGCTCAGGCTCTTCTCGCTCAGGCCTTCTCATCAGAATCCCAAGGATGCTGTTTTCTAATTAGTTTCTCTGCCTCCTACACTACTTTTCCCAACTAATCCCATTACAGGGGTTATTATCCTAAAACAAATTTGGTCAGTCACTTCTTATCACTTAAAGGATAAAATTCAATCTTTTTGTATGACCTGTACAGTCTTTCACAACCTGCTGACAACCAACTATAAACCTTTTCATCTCCTTGTACCCCTAAGTCCCAGGAGTTATCCTTTGGCTCATTGCTCATGCTTCTCCTTCCTTCATGCCCAGTTCATGTGTGTCTTTAAATCTGAAGCATGAAGCAGTCCCTAAACCTCAACACACAAAGAATCAATATCTCCTCTATAGTTCCGTGCTGCATGCTAAAATTATCCATACTAATCTTTTTCCCAACATCTCATAAGCATAGAGATAGGATGATATAATGTAGACTATATTTGTATGGGGTAATAAGAAAATCAGTTTGCAATATTGGAGTTGACATGCATGAGAAGTATTGGTTGGAAAAGAGAGATAAAGAGAAAAGACAAATTGTGGAAGATTTCTAAATCTAGACTCTAAATAGGGTACTTTTAGTAAAATTTGGTTTTACAGAAATTTATTCAGGAGAGTATTTCACCCATGCAGGAAGCTACAACATATTCTTTAGCCAATGTTTACACTTATTAAAGTTTTTGTAATCATTTTTGCTAAGATCAGAACAAACAAATCTCTAGCTTTAACTCAAAAGGATATTTTCAAACATTGTTATCCTTCAGACCTCATTTCTCAAGTCACCATTATATTCCTCATATCTTTTCAAATGCAGAGGGACTTTCATATCAAGACACAGAAAATGGTTTTGACTTTTAATATTTCTTCATTGGATAAATAGCCTGATACCAAAACATATGGGTTAGGTAAGATATAAACTGATAATAAAGAAATGCCCACTAAGAGAAAGCATTGTATTCACAGCCAGATTCCTGTTACAGAATTCTGGTCTCTGTAATTCCTTTATTCCCCAACTTCCCACCCAAATGACTTTTATAACTTTTATTAATGCACTAGATGCATTTGAGGATGCTGTATATAATTATTTCTAATTCATTTAAGAAATTCTCAGTGTTATTTTTCTGTAAATGTGACTTAATTACAGAAAGAGAGGCCAAAGTGACTGTTATTAAGATATGTTGAAAGATTCATTATCACATGTAGAAGGAGGTTAACCACACTATTTTAAATTTAAGAAATGATGAGTTACTGAGTGCTATATTTGAAATGTCTAAAAAAGTTCATAAATTCACCTACCTGTAAAGGTGTTCAATTATAGCTGCCAAAGTTGCTCGGTTGACCCCTGGAAGAGTACGTATAAATGCTCCATACTTTTTAATTCTTTCTTTGTCATCTTGTGTATCTGGAGGGGGAAAAAACAATCTTTAGACCTAATCATCTATGTTATAAGTTTTATTTTCAACAGTATTTTAAAATAGTCACAAGTATATTTTATGAAGTGAAACAATTAGGTTTCAGCAGAAAACTATTCAAACTCCTGTAATAAAATTGCCTGTAATTCTTGAAAAGCATTTAATTACATAAATATTCCACTGCTACATGCTATAGTTCTTATAATTTGTAACTTACAATAAAAAATTTTCAAAACAGGAGGGTAAGAGAGGTTGCATTTTTTATCTTCTACTTTATGGAATATTGGACTTTAACTTAACAGGAATACATTCAATTAACTACTCAAGTTGGAGTAAAAAGTGAAGAATTAAGACAAAAGTATTTTGACATTGGCCATGGAAAGGTTTCATTACTTGTATTTGAAAAATTACATTTATTTTATTTTTTTCCATATAATATTATAAAAATCTTCCCAAAGCTATAAACCATCCCAGAGCTCTGAACTGCACATTACCCTTCCAATCTATTTTAAGGGGCTTTTTACCAGTCCTGGTACCTTCAAATCCTTGGAAAAGGTGAGGAGACAACCAGAGAAGTCATAGGCAGGACTTAATAACTACGATCCAGACTTAGAAGAGGATGAACCTTCTTCCCTTGTCATGGACAGAAATTTATTGGTTTATGGATTAAAAGGAATGACTCTGTACTCTTCTAACCCCAAAAAGTCAAATATCTGGAGAAACTAGAGATAAGAACCCCCAAATTTCTAGACTCAGAGCAGCAGTCCCCAACCTTTTGGGCACCAGGGACCAGTTTCATGGAACACAGTTTTCCACGATGGGGGCTGGGAGGATGTTTTGGGGACAATGCAGGTACATTACGTTTACTGTGCAGTCAGATCTCTGTGCTGACGGTACTCTGTATTTGCAGCCGCTCCCCAGTGCTCGCATCTCCGCCTCAGCTCCACCTCAGAGTACCAGGTGTTGGATTCTCATGAGGAGCTCACAACCCAGAGCCCTTGCATGCGCAGTTCCCAGTAGGGTTTGCACTCCTGTGAGGACCTAATGCCGCTGCAGATCTGACAGGAAGCGGAGATGCGAGCGAGGGAGAGCGGCTGTGAATACAGATGAGTGTCACTTGCTTGCAGCCTGCTCACCTCCCGCTGTACAGCCTGGTTCCTAACAGGCCACAGACAGGTACTGGTCCACAACCTAGGGGTTGAGGGCCGCAGCTCCAGAGGATGTGTAGTGGCAGTTTGGTTTAAATTACTAGCTGACAGGGGAAATAAAAGACCATTCTTTTCATAAATAGCTGTGCTGACTTTGTAACCCAAGGGGACTGTACATGTATTCCCTCTCAATCCCTGACTACCTTTGGAAACAAGGGTTTTTCATTTCCTACTTAGCCTTACCTATTCTATTCACAGAAAGCCAGAAGAACATTAACGATTCTTTAAAAGTACAAAGTCACTTGTAAAGGACATTCAGATCCCTGGGGATTTAAGAAACTCTGTGACACATTTTTCAAGCATACTCCTATTCAAAACGGCAAGTGATATCCCTTTTGTACTGACTTTAGCCTGCACGTCAGATCCATAAACATAAACGTGGTCAGAACAACTTTAGTGTACTGGTAGCTGACTCTCTATAAGGAAGAGGGGAAAACACCCAAATTACATTCAAAGAGTCTACTGGAAACGAATTAAGAATTATTTATCAGCCCCAGTGTAATTCAAACCTTTACCCTCATGTCATCCAATTACTAACCGTATGAATAAGTACATTTATACCCCACAAAAATCAATTAATATCACTACACTTATAACAAGAAGTCATGCTAGTATGCATATTTCACACATCTTATAAAAATAAAATAGATGTTAATTTCAAAATAAAACTTAAGCAATTAGAAAGTAAAACTCGGAAAAATTTCATGTCATATAGAAAATATGATGAGCAATGCAACTAGTCACAGAATTCAGAAAATTTAATAGTGTTCTTAGAAGAACAGATTGTATATCATATAAACATAGCTGGTATACCACTGCAAGGCATTCTCAGTCTCAGATACAGAGGATGTCAGAGAGTTCTATGACGTCACCAGGGAGTTCTAGTTTATTCTTTTCAGATCCAACATAGGGCACTACTGAAGGGTCTGGCTGAGCTACATGAGATCTAAAAGCAAAGGCCTTAACGGGTATTTGACCCAGTATTCAAAGCCTTCTCCAAGTAAGCTCTCAAAGATTCACATCTAATTGAATAGTGAACACACTTCCTTTATGACACAAGCCTACATTGCTGACTACCTCCTCCCGGTAGACTGACAACTGTATAAGACCTCTTTGTTATTGAATTTGTCAAATTTAGAAAAACCATATTTATCACATATTTTCAATAACTGATTTTACAATAAAGATAAACTGTAAGCTTTTATAAAATAGAAATAGTATAAATAATGCCATAATTATAAATTATAAAATTTTCTTTAAACAACAAATGGGGTTGTAAGGTAACTGAGCTGAAAGTGATGCATTTATTTCATTCCATTTTATACACCAGAAAATTATACAATTAACTCTTCTTGTGATTGCAGTTGACCCTACTGATTTGAGAAACATTAGAAAGCAAACAAAATATTTCTCAGGTAGTTAAATTGTGAAAAGCTTCATTTTAATAACAATGCTAGTCTTCTTGCTGACACTAATCAGGATCATTCTTGGGATGATTTTCAAACTGTGAATGCTTTGTGACATCATTTCAAAATTAATTCCTTCAAATACATTATTTGTGTTTTAGATTAAACAAATACTTTCAATTTTAAAAAAACTTTCTCAAAAGAGGCATATTATATAGTCAAATTCAAATGCCATTTTAAAGAAAATTTTGAAACTAAATGTACATGAGAGAAATAGATTAGTAATTATGGTATAATTTAAAAATAAATTTTAAAAACTAAAAAAATGAAGATTGAAAATGATCATTTTGAAAATGCAGATATGAGAAATATTTATGGTTTGTTAATAAAAATAAAAGGTGCTATATATATAAAAATCACAGATGTGGAGAAACAGACTATGAAATAAAACAGAAAAACAGAAAAAGCTTTATTAGAAAGATGGGATTAAAATCAATGTTTATATCTAAAAGTCTTTATTATTGTGATATTTGAATACATTTTAAATTAACAGATGTAAAAATTGGTTTTACTAAAATTAATATGAACCAATAAGTGATTTAATAAACCACTTTTCTAGGGTCATCTCTTAACTAGGTTCTTTTACTGTATAACAAGGCTTTTTTTATTTCATTAGATGGAATCTAGGAAAAATTGAGTTATGAAAAACTAAAAAAAGATTGCTAAGTACTATAAAGAGGTAGAATAAGTGATAGAAGAAACACAAAAGAGTCATGTGAAAATCTTGTAAAATGAGTCTTGTATTAAACCCTTCAATAATTTTAATACATTTTCAATATATTAAACCCTTCAATTAGTTTTAATAACAAATAACAAATCATTAATAGTATACATGAACTTGAGTAAAACACTTCCAAAGTTAAAGCCAAGTAAGCACTAAGAAATCTACTGAAAACTAAATATATAAAACACTATTTGGCAATTATTATTATAAATTTTTGGAAGTAGACAGAAACAGCTATTGATATTTGCATAATTTCCATCTAATCCATCATGAACATTGTTCCTTTGGATTAAATTTCAGCTAGAAGATTTTTAAAAATCTAAATATAAAATTAGAAGGCAAGGATTTATTAGACTCTGTATTACATTACCTAAAGCAGAGATCCAATATGGATAGAGCTCCTTGGTAAGAAGTGCATCATCAATGTCACAGAGAAAACTTTTCAACACACCCGTCACATCTTCAAGCTGATGTTTCCCAGCCCTCAATTTAAAGCTTCTTGCATCCTTCTTGAAACTCTCCAGGAGTTCACTTATGTGCAAAGGATCACCATTCTTTTGATAGATATATTTGCATCCTAAACCTTTGTTTAAAAACAAATTAAAAAATAAAATTACATTTAAAAAAGTCTAAATTCAAAATCTAATTTGATATATTGAAAATGAAACAAATACTTGTGTTGGTATGATGAATAAGATGAAGAAATCATTATGCAAGAGTTGATAAAAACATGAATAAGGAGAAAAGCTTCTTATTCCTAATTTTAGTATTTAAAGTATAAACCTAATGAACAAACCCTTCCAGCCTCAGCTTTTGGCAAGCATCTGATTAGCCCTTCCTCCAGCTCTGGAGAATCTTTTTCAAATGTTCTTTTGCCTCCAGTGCCCTATCTTCACTTACTCTCCCAGAACACAAACTTGCCTCTATTTTTCACTGACAAAAGTGAAGCTCTCTGCAATAGATTTCCCCAACCTCTTGCCCCCATATTGTATACTAATTTCTATATGTTCCCATCTTCACATTCTTTCCAATGAAAAGCTGGGTCACCTCTTTTTCGAAGTTACTGATTCACAATGCCCCATAAAAAAATAAGAGGTGTAGTGGTTAGGAGGAGGAGGAATGATAATGATGACAAGCATGACACAATGCAAACACAAAGATTCTTCAGTGTCTTCTCCCAGGTTTCTTGTCCTCCTTCCTTTCAAAACTAAGCTGCATTTCCTGTTTATTGTTTCTACTGTCTCACATGCCTATTAATCTTTTAACCACCTTTCTGTGACCAATCTCCATTCTGATGAGATCAACTTCATCGAGAATATTAATGATGTACTTTTTTTCTAGGTACTGTTCAGTTTGTAACTAGTGAGAACTCCCCGCAGCATGTGACACTCCAAATGAATCCCTGATAAAAGTGTTTTAACTTCATGGCTTTCATAACATCACAATCTCTATCTTTTCCCCTCCCTTTGTGATTGCCCTCTAAGTCTTCTATTCATTCTGCTCATCTAGGATTTACCAATGACTCCAGGAATCCCCAGGAATGTTCTTTATCTTGTTTCTCTAGCTCAATATATGGCATTGCCTTCTCCCCAGGCCCTTACAAGTCAGAACCTTTCTCACTCACATTAAAAAAAGTACAATACTATGCCACAGAGTCATCACAATCTCACTCTCAGAACTATCCCTATCTTTCCATCTCATATTCTATTAATATTATTATCTTGTACACTCAATTCCTCACTACGTTTTCACATTTGCCCCCATTCTCATGTCTGTCTTAATAATGATGGCAGGTCTGTTGGTATTATCAACAAAATTAAAAATCTGAATACTGGCCTCCTGCTGCCAGTATTAAGATACATGAAACCCTATATGAACTGACCTAACCTCCTGCCTCTATATCTACCTCTTCTTCTCACACTAAGTTCTGGCCACATTTAACTACAGAACGTTACCTGAACAATGTTTTCTTGTGACACTATACCTTGGAACACACTGTTTCCTCCTCTTGGAATCCCCATCCTCCTCTTCTCCTAACTACCTCCTATTTCCTCTTAAGGCTCATGGTAGGCATCATGCTTCACCCCTGAAGGCCTCCATTACCACCTCTACCCCGAGGAAATTCACCCCACACCATGAACACCTGTAGCAGCCCCTGAACTTCTTTTCCATAGAATTTTAACGCAGAGATGTAACTGCTCACTTGCTTGCCTCTGATCCATAAATCTGTAAACTCCTAGAATGCAAGGATTATACCTTATACTCTGTGTATATCCGGCAGCTACACAGGGCCTAGAAGAACTCAGTAGATATTCAATAAATTACTGCTTAATGCAAGAGTAAGGAAATTCTACAAAAACCAATGATGACTAAGTGCCTGAGACATTATGTTTCTCACTGAGTGAATAGCTGGTACTCAAATTAGTCACTGCGAACTCAGTCAAGTCTAAACCTTGACATGATGAGCATGGAGAAGTCAGAAAATAGATTTTAACATATAGGTCAGGAACTTCAAAATAATTGTTACCATAAAGGCTCTGAGCAACCACCTACATCCTATAATCACTGGGTATCTTCTAAATTCATGTAAAATCTTTCCTTCTATACATGCTTTTAACACTGAAGTTTCCCCCATGCTCTGCTCACTAAGAAAAAAAAAAAAAACACAATCTTTCACTGGCTCTCTTGCTTTAATATGCAAGTTAATGCACCTTGTACTAGGGTTATAAAGTACTCATAAGGTATGAAATTTATTGAAAATAATCTAATGTTTAGTTACTTTAAATTCAAATAAACACCACAAGGAAACTTCTGATTTCCTTAGAGAAATAGTAAATTGGACCTAGTCAAGTTATTTTAATCATTTCTCAGCTTAAGAAAGGCTATAATGCCATCAGGAAACTAACGTGATCTGAAAATTCCTAATAAGGTTATGCTCTTACTAAAACATAACATGAATGTAACTCATTCATACCTACAAAATGCAAGCACACTAGTACTGAATTACTATAATAAATGGAGATAACATTTTTCATTTTCCTGCTCCCATTTTCAAATAAACAGATGATTATAGCTGATTAGAAAAATATGAAGATACTATCATAACAAAGAACATCTTACAGTGATGCTCACATGTGATTATTTAGACATACAATACAAACACAATGAATCTAGACATTAATAATAATTGCATTTGAGAATCAACATTGTTAAAATGTCTATACTACCCAAAGTGACCTAGAGTCAATGCAATCCCTATCAAATACCATCATCATTTTTCACAGATATAGAAAAAATAATTTTACGCTTCGTATGGAACCAGAGAAGATCCCATATAGCAAAATCAATCCTAGGCAATAAAAACAAAATAGGAGGTATCAATCTACCAGACTTCAAACTATACTACAAGGCTATAGTCATTAAAACAGCTTAGAACTGGCACAAGAACAGGGACATTGACCAGTGGAACAGAACAGAGAACCCAGATATAAAACCATCCTTATATAGCCAACTAATCTTCAACAAAGCAGACAAAAACATACACTGGGGAAAAGAATCCTTATTCAATAAATGGTGCTGGGAAAACTGCATAGCCACATGTAGAAGACTGAAACAAGACCCACACATTTCACCTCTCACAAAAATCAACTCACACTGGGTAACAAACGTGAACCTTAGGTCTGAAACTATTAGAATTCTAGAGGAAAATGTTGGAAATACTCTTCTAGACACTGGCCTAGGCAAAGAATTTATGAAGAAGACCCCAAAGGCAATCACAACAGCAACAAAAATAAACAAATGGGACCTAATGAAATTAAAAAGCTTCTGCACAGCCAAAGAAACTGTCAAGAGAGCAAATAGACAACCCACAGAATGGGAGAAAATTTTTGCATCCTACACATCCAGTAAGGTGCTAATAACTAGAATATACTTAGAACTCAACGAAAATCAGCAAGAAAAAATCAAACAACCCTATCAAAAAATGGGCAAAGGACATGAACAGAAACTTCTCAAAAGAAGACAGAAAAATGGCCAACAAACATATGAAAAAATGTTCAACATCTCTAATCATCAGGGAAATGCAAATCAAAACTACAATGAGATATCACTTAACTCCAGTGAGAATGGCCTTTACCAAAAAGTCTCCAAACAATAAATGCTGGCGTTGATGCAGGGAGAGAGGAACACTCCTACACTGCTGGTGGGACTGCAAACTAGTTCAACCTCTGTGGAAAGCAATATGGAGATACCTCAAAGTGATACAAGTAGATCGACCATTTGATCCAGCAATTCCACTACTGGGCATCTATCCAAAAGATCAAAAGTCACTTTATGAAAAAGACACCTGCACTAGAATGTTTATAGCAGCACAATTCACAATTGCAAAGCTATGGAAACAACCCAAGTGCCCATCAATTCATGAGTGGATTAATAAAATGTGGTATATGTATACCATGGAGTACTACTCAGCTTTAAGAAACAATGGTGATATAGCACCTCTTGTATATTCCTGGATACAGCTGGAACCCATTCTCCTAAGTGAAGTATCTCAAGAATGGAAAAACCAGCACCACATGTACTCACCAGCAAATTGGTATTAATGGATCAACACCTAAGTGGACATATAGGAGTAACATTTATCGGGTGTCAGGAGGGTGGGAGGGGGAGGAGGGGATGGGTGTATACAACCACAATGAGTAAGATGTGCAACATTTGGGGGATGGACATGCTTGAAGCTCTTACTCGAGGAGGGTGGGGGGCATGGGCAATATAAGTAACCTTAACACTTATACCTCCATAATATGCTAAAATAAAAAAAAAGATGATATCTGAACATTTAAAAACAAACAAAAAAACAAAAAATAATAATTGCATTTGGATTATGTATAAAATAAGCAAAATACTTAAAATGTTGTTCTCCCTAAAAGAGATATAAATACACATAAATTTAATTTCTGAAAATTTTCTTCATAGTATTTATTTCTGACATTTAGTTACATATCAGTTTCCCATGGTAGAACATATGATTTATGGCTTTGTCTTTAACTTTTAACTCCCTCTGCTATGTTTCTAATATTGAAACTAGTAGCTGGTATATAATAGGCACTTGATAAACAAGCAATAAACTAATAATGGACTGCTTTAATGTAGCCTTTTTACTAATTATACCTTCTTTTCAATTAAAAACACCCAAAGACATCTCTAATATTTGGAGAACAAAAAGTTAATATACCTTCCGAAATAACAAATCAATCATTAATTCTTTTCCATATTTGTAATCTAAATAAATGGCATTTATCCACAGGATAAAAAGTGGAAAACATTTTTATATTAAAAATATATTTATGAAATTTCTACCTTTCAGAGTATGAAAAATATATGTAACTAAGAAGGAATTGAAATGATTTATAATAATTTGAAAAATTAATAAATATGAGGAATAAAAATTATTTTTCAGGCATATAAAAAATACTATCATAGAATCTAAAATTAAAATGATGTTGAACCATATAGGTATAGATCAACTTGGTTTTTATTTGCTAACTATCCATAAAAATATCTCTTGCAAATAAACTAAGAGTATTAAAATTAATCATGCTACTTAATATAAACATTTGACCAATGGCATAGTGAATGAAATAAATACACATATACTTTATGTATGCCAACAGAAAGGAAACTGTTTTACATATTGCTCCATAGTTTACCACATCTAAAAACACAGTCATGTTGTATCACTCTAGACTTTATTCTAGACTTGTAACCTCTGAAAAATATAGTCTTTAATCTACTATTTTTCATACACATATAATATAGATTCTTTCACTATGTGAATATTTGTATGCATGTAAAAGGAGAAGGAAATAGCAAAAGTGTATTATTCAGTTTAAATGAGTCTTACTGGGAGAAGGAATGGCAATTAGCTGAACAGTGACTCTGCTTTTATTTTTCACTGGTATATTTACAAATATAAAGGGCTTTAATTCAGTCCAGTAGAGGTACCACTTAAAAACTGTAAGAATGATACTGTGAGTTCTAGGGGTTGAATAAAAACTCAGTGATACTCACCATACTGTGTAACAAATGCTATGCAGCTGTTCACTATAATGGGAACGTCATTTTTGCTGAGCTGCTGATCTTGTAAAGCATTACCATCTGTACCTGCTGCTTTTTCAATTGCAGTATGCCAGACTGTGAAATCCAACTTGGTATGCCCATGGATGTATAATGTTCTATAAAGTTTAAAAAGCATTTTGAATTACAATTTTGCTTTAAAAAAATCTCACTTCAAGACAGATTATCCTTAAATCCACAAAAACGTGAGCCTGTCTTACCCATCATAAGAAAACCCTTCCTCTACCCTCCATCTACCACTACTTTCCACTTGATCCCTCTCTTCCCTGGACGGTCCCATCTCTCCAGAGAATACAGAAAGTTCTCTGAATTTATGGCCTCACTTCTTTTCATTCCCCAACCTCTTTTATTCTGTTTCTGAAGAAGCAAACAGTCATGGCTATCACCAGTGACTTCTAATGGATATTTGAAGCTATATTTTTCAAGAATTTAGAACTAATGATGATTTCCTGCTTTAAAAAGAAAAAAAATACCATCCAATTTGACATTTACAACACAATTCTTTCTGGATTGTCCTCCTATCTTTCTGGTTGCTCAGTCTCTTTGCCAAGCTCACTTCCTGTTTCTGAATAACAAGGTCATAACCTTAGCGCATACAAACACCAGGGACTCTCCAGGGACGTGTCATCGTGTCATCCAGCCAATGGTTTCATCTCCCCATGACAATTCCCATCTCCAGGCTGTAACTTTCTCTCAAAAATGAGAGCTCCCTGTGACTCAAAAGCTAGAGCAGAGAGCAACTGAGAGGGGAAACTGCAGTCAGAATCCCCAAACTCAAACATTAGCTCTGCCATTTACTTCCTTTGTAACTTTAGACAAGCCATCAACCTTGTTTTTGCCTCAGTTTCACCATTGGTAAAATGAGGAAAATAATAACACCTAACACAACACTCAGTAAATGTAATATTAATGACTAAAGAACATAATACTAATGAATATTTATTTTTTAACACCTTCACCCTAATGTTCACTAAGCATCTCAAACCCTTCTCACTAACACACCAAACTGCTCCTGGCACTACAATTCTCCACTTACCCACTCTAAATTTAGGAATAATTACCTGTACATCAGTCTCTCTCCCCAGTCACTGCCACATGAATTCACCCACAAAATTCTGTTGATCCACTCCCCCAACATAGTCGCCGTTTCATCTTCTTTCCAATATTGCCTTATTTCAGATCTTCATATTGTCCTTTGTGGTCACTAAAACCCCTCCTAATAGAATTCCTTTCCCAATTCTCACCCCCCCATCCCTACTCCTCACTACAATCATTCTAAAGTGCAAAGCTAATGGCGTAACTTCCAGATCATTGTCTTTCTACAGCTCTTGAGTTTTCAATCATGATCTAGCCTGCACTTCACCCTCCAACATTATCTGTCAGTCTTCCATACTCGAGTCACTCTGGGGAAAAAAATCACATTTCTTTGTCTTTTTCATAAATATTTTCTGCTCTTTGGCTGACTGCTGCAACTCCTCCCCCAAAAGACGCCCTCCAGGTGATGCTTCCTGACATCATCACTGACCCCCCTCTCACGCTCAGTGCATATCCCTATGATTCCTCTAACGGTTACTTTGCCCGCCATGATGTCATCTGCTGTAGCTCTGTGAATGTTTCAGCAGCCAAGCCCCAAACTTTACATGGGCAAGCAAGGAAAGCGTTTCAGTATCCCTAGTCACTAGCATAGACCCTGGCATTTAGTACATACACAATAGTTTTAAAGATCTATCGTTAGATATAAAATTTGATTTGAAACATACATTGACACATAATAAACATTCTCAGTAAATTTACACCAAAGTAAAACTATTTAATCTTGATTTAAGACTGTGAGAGGGATATCTTGGATTCAATCCAAAGAGAAGGAATGAGCTACAAGAGCTGTGAAGCTTTAGGGGCAGGGAGTGGAGTGGGGGGGAGGGATGCGATCTTTCACATTTCCGATAATCACTTGCCCTAATTTAAAAAGGAAAAAAAAATTCCTTTTTTTCCTTTGTTTCCTCTTTTGAAATGTTCCTGTGAGAAGACAAAGCTACTACCATGTTAGCACACTCATTTCTAACATCTCCTGAACTTGCTATAATTAACTACTTTTCTAGTGACACTTGTGCTTGTTTGTAATCTCCATCTCTTCCTTTTTGACATTTTCATCTATTGTTTTTATTTTCCACACTACCACAGTAGTCCTGACCTCCAGGTTTTGTAATTTTCTTTTTGAAGAATTCTTGACACTTGCTCTACTACTCTTGACATGCAATAGCCTTTTCATTTATCTTTACATCATCTTTAGGTCAAAAGCATTCTTTTGCTGAGTATATTCATCTAAATGAAATTATATAACTCAGGTAATTTCCCTGAGAAATATAAAGCGCCCGCATTATATAAACTTAATCAAAATTATATCTTGCCTAATTCAGGAGTTTGGGCAAAGAGAAAAACTTTTTCTGATTTTTATTTACATAGATTTTTACCTAATAATTAGAAACTAAATACGGTATAAAATCTTCATAACTGTTTGCCTATAAACAACTACAATGGGTATTTGAACAAGCAGTAAAAGAAATCCAAAATACAGTGGCTCTCCTACAGTACCAGTATAATTCTGCCATTAACTGTGAACATTTTCAAACTTGAAATTTTCTTTCTAGTCAGAAGAAATCCCAACATGACAAGTTCAGCTGACTTCTTGTGAACTAGTGAGTAGAACTCCTGAGTCAACTTGTCAAAGAGTGACTCCTAAAATATATCATCTAGTGCAGTAGATGTTTGACATTTAATAACATCAGTTCAACAACTTTCCTCTCTGATGCTTATCTAAACTTTGTGCACACTGAATAAAATATCAAAAGATATTTTCAACACAAACCCTGGCTGACTTTGAGATTTCAACTGTTATCAAACAACCATTTCACATTTCTGGATAAGAATTCCAAGGAAACATTCATTTACATCCTAAAAAACTGAAAAGTTATCTTGATGAACTTTAATTACAGAGAAATGAGTTATTCTAATTGTCCATTCTCCAAGCATACATTTCATAGGGCATATAAAGAAACATTTCTCTTTGCTACAATGAATCAAGGCAGTTCAATAAGACACAGAAATGAAGTCCTACGACTAATAATGAAGTCCTACGACTAATAAAAACAATTCTCTCAAAATTGTAATATAATAACCACAAAATGTAGACAATTATT
The DNA here is from genome assembly GCA_008750895.1 of Mirza zaza. Classification (NCBI taxonomy): domain Eukaryota; kingdom Metazoa; phylum Chordata; class Mammalia; order Primates; family Cheirogaleidae; genus Mirza; species Mirza zaza. The sequence continues at coordinate 56,470 of VSMD01113732.1, forward strand.
ATTTGAGCCTAGTCTATTGCCAAGAACCACAAGGGTCTTCACAAATAGAATCAATAAATTTGACTATATAGAAAATAAATATATTTATGTAAATATATTTATGTAAATATATTTATGTAAATATATTTATGTAAATATAAGTAATTTATGTAAATATCTATGTAGAATCAATAAATTTGACTATATAGAAAATAAATATATTTATGTAAATAAAGAACATTTTAAATAAAACAGAAAAACAAATAATATCCACCACAAATATGGCTGGAGACGATAATACCCTAAGCATCTACACAAAACTAAAAACGGTCAGTCCTCTACGGAGCCAGCCATCTATAGCCACAAAAAAATAATTCACAGAAGAAATGCCAACAACCAATAAACATGAACCAGTTTAAAAATCAAAGAGACGTATTAAAACAGTAACATGTCAAATGCAATTTATCAAAGATTAAAATGTATAATGTTCATCACTAAAGAGTATAACCAGATGAACACAGTCTGAAAGAGATTTGACAATATGTACCAAGAATTTAAAAATATGTATGCATTACCTTTTCTTAATTTCAGCCTATTACGGGGGTACAAATGTTTAGGTTACATATATTCCCTTTGCCCCACCCTAGTCAGAGCTTCAAGCGTGTCCATCCCCCAGATGGTGCACACCGCACCCATTAGGTGTGTATATGCCCATCCTCTCCCCTCCCCATCTGCCCGACACCTGATGACTGTTACTATTATACATATCAAATTGGTATGCATCACTTTTGACGTTATTCCAACCACATGACTCCTTCACAAGCACACAATTTGAAAGACACAGTATGTTTCTTCCAATACCTTCCTGCCCTCACACTCAAGTGCACATGCATACAAACACATGCATCTAGCAGAGCATTTAAAAACTGGAAATAAGCTGAAAACTAGGGAAAGGTTAAGCAATTTTCTGATATCCAGAGACATGTATGTGTTTAGTACAATGGCCAGAGAATACATAATTATATATATATATATATATATATATATATATATATATATATACATATTTGAATTCAATTCCATTTGCCAAAATGTTAAATTGTCTCTGGATACAAAACTCATGGATATTTTGTTTCCCTCTTTATATATGTCTATGCTTTTTTAAAATGTGTTTAGAAAACAAATCACTTTAGTTAAAGTTTTGACTGGTTCCTTGACGGAAAAGATATTTACAGCCTTCTGAACCATGCCATCTTAAACTATCATTGAACTTTTCAGGCCAGAAAACAAGAAATATCTCTACCAAGCTTTTCATTTACGACTAGGAAATTATGACCAGAGAGAATGTGCCTAAGGCCTCGGGGCTAGGAAGGAAGAGCAAATTTGAGCTAACAAGGTAGATTTTCTGGTCCTACCTCGTGCTAACCTAGTCCATGACCCTTCCTTACCTGAGGAATTAGATCTCCACATTTTAAAGCCTTAGTCCTCAATTCCAAAAATGCTCATTCAAAAGGTGAAATGCTGATGTATATCTTTATGTGGTCTTTCTTCTTAGTCTTCTTTTCACACAGAGATTCACAAAAGGATCTTCTGAAGAACTTATCACAAAGTCACACTATTAGAATGTACCTGGAAGATGATCTCCTAGAGCCACTCATAACAGAAGATCTATTTGTATTTGTAAAGAAGGGGCAGCTTATATTCTGCCTTAAAAAGCATCCTAGGCACATTGGAAATGTATTGGATATGATTTTGAAAAACAACTTTGGAAATGTTCTCTATTTTTTTTATGCTTCCAAAACAACCTTTCAAAGCAGAACATACTAATCATCATGGTGGGCTTTGTGCTATTGCTTTTTCCTGGAAAAATATGAATTGTGTTATTGCTGTAATATCTGATTAGAATTTTTTAATGCACTAAAATGCACTAATCTCAAGTGTATAGTCTGCATTTTAACAAATCTTCACACCTGTGTAACAATCACCACAATCAATATATAGACCATTCCCATCACTCACAATGTTCCCTCATAACTGTTTGCAGTGAATCCCTTCCCCCACCACCAATCCTAGATAAAAACTGGTCTGCTTTCTGTCACTATACATTAATTTACCAGTTCTATAATTTCACATAAATGGAATTACATAGTGTTACCTTTCGTACCTGACTTCTTTTACTTAGCACAATGTGTTTTAAGATCCATTCATGTGGTTAATATAGATATCTTTGTAATTCTACAATATTCTCTCTATAAATATATCACATTCCATTTATACATTGACTCACAGAAGACCATTTAGGGTCTCTCCAGTTTCTATTATAAATAAAGCTGATTTGAGTATTTGTGGAGGAGTCATTTTATTGACATATTATGATTTGTTTGGGGTAAGTACCTAGGATCTCATATATTGGGATGTAGAGTAAGTGCACATTAACTTCATTTTTTCAAAAAATGCCTGCTAAACTGTTTCCCAAAATGATTGTACTCATTTATTTTACAGTCCTACCATACTTATTAACACATTATATTGCCACTAATCTTAGTTTTTCCAGTATAAGTAATATTTTCACACTGAGGTTTTAATTTGCATTTCCTTAATGTTGAACATTTATATATGTTTGTTGACTATTCATGGGTCTTCTTTTAGAAATGTCTACTCATTATTTTTTGCTATTTTATTGGGTTTTTGTCTTAAGTTATATGCATTCTATATTCTAGATGCAAGTGTTTTACTAGATACATGTGTTGTAAACATCTACTCCCAGTGTGTGATTCTTTTTGTTTTCATAATGGTGCCGTTTAAAGAACAAAGTTTTTAATTTGATAAAGTATAATTGAGTTTTTTCATATATAGTTCTTATATGTGTGCCTTTTATCTAATTTTCTGGCTTTATCATATTGAGCTGGCAATAAAATGTTGAATAAAACTGGTAAGATTGAATATCCTTGCCTAATTCAAGCATTTGAATGCAATTTTTCAATTATATCTAATGTGTTAAGTTTATTGGTATAAAGTTGGTCACAATATTCCTTTATCTTTTAAACATTATATTAAAAGGATCCATAGTAATATTTCTTTTTTCATTCCTGGTGATTTGTATTAATATCTTCTGTCCTTTCTTCTAGCTAAAGTTTTATCAATTTTCTAACTCTTCAAAGGAAAGTTAGAAGTTTTTCAATTTAATTGATCATTTCAAAGAGCCATGTATTGGTTACACTGATTTTCTTTACTTTTTCTCAATTTTCCATTTCATTGATTTCTGCTACTATCTGTATCATTTCATTCTCTGTAGTACTTTGAATTTGTTTTTCTTTTCCTAGATTTTTAAGGTGGAAGTTTAATAGAAACTGATTTTAGACTTTTAAATTTAATGTAAGCATCTTAAGCCATAAATTTCTTTTAAATATTGTTTTATAGCTATATCACAAAATTTTGATATGTTTTCATTATCACCAAACTAATATTTCCTAATTTTCTCTTGTAATTGAAGTATGGGTTATTTAAAAGTATGTTTAATTTCCAAATATTTATGAATTTTTGAGTTATCTTTTCATTGCTGGTTTTAATTCCTTTTGTGTTAGAAAACATACTCTGAGTAATTTTACTTGCTTAAATTATAAAAACTTTCTTATGGCCTAGGATACAGTATGTCTTTGTGAATGTTCTACATGCACTTGAAATATAACATGTAGCCCCCCGTGTGGGTGTAGTGTTATATATGTGTCGGGTGGGGGGTATCAATGAGGTCATGTAGTTACAAGTCTTTACTAATTTTCTGATTTCCCACCAGTTAATGACAGATACAAGTTGAAATCTCCATTCAAAATTGTGGACTTGCCTATTGCTCCTTTGTAACTTTTTAATTGGTGTGTTCTGAAGCTTGGTTATTCAGCACACACATATTTAATATTGGTATGTCTTCTTGATAAATTGGCACTTTTATCACCAGGAAATGATCCTCATTTTCTCTGATAATTTTCCTTGTGCTGGTGTCCATTTTGATATTAATCTGGTTGCTCCACCTTTCCCATGTAGGATTTGCATGGTATATTTTTATATTTTTACTTTTAACAAATCTAACTTTATATTTGATATGTTTCCATAAGTGTGTTTCTATAAGTTATGACTTACTTTAAAAAAAATCCATTCTGTCAATCTCTACCTTGTAACTGTAGCTTCAGACCATTAACATTTAATGTAATTATATGTTTGATTTGATTTAAGTAAATCTACTATTCTGTCATTTGTTTTCTATTGTCCTAGCTCCTCTTTATTCCTTTTCTTCTTTCCTTGTTTTTGTTTTTGTTTCCTGCTATCTGCATGAATTTCCTTGGCTTCTTTTGGTTTTTTTCATATGATTCTATTTTGCCTCTGCTATTGGCTTAATAGCTAAACCTATTTGATTTGTTAGTGGTTGCTCTAGAGTTTTCAATAAGTATTAATACCTTCAAGTAATATTATGCCAGTTTACATATAATAGTCTTGAAATGTTATTTTTTTATTTCTCTCTTCTTGTCTCTTTTCTTGTGATATTGGCATACAGTCTACCTCTATGTATGTTATAAACTCCATAATATATGGTTATTTGTGCTTTAAGCAGTCAATTATCTTTTAAAGAAATTTAAAAGCATAAAATATGATTTAAACATATACACACACACACACACATACACCCACACTTTCTGTTGTTCCTAATTCCTTCACATAGATCCAAGTTTACAACCCTTATCATGTTCTTTCAACCACTTACTTAAACATTTCTTATAGTGTAGATCTAGATTCTGAGCATAAGTTTGGCCAAAAAATATTTTAATTTGCTTTCATTTTGAATGATACTTTTGCTAAATAGGGTATTTTAAGTTGACAGCTGTTTCTTTATTTGTTTTCCAGCACTTTGTAGATTTATGACATCGTCTTCCGGCTTGTACTGTTGCTAATGAAACATTCTCATATTTGTCCTCTATATTTAAAACATTTTTCCTCTGGTACTTTAATTTTTTTTTTCTCATAACTAGTTTTCAGGAATTTTATAATAATGTGTCTTGACAGGGTTTGCTTTTATACTGCTTACAGTATTTTGATCTTAGTACATGTGTGGGTTTATAGTTTTGTTTTTTAATCAACTTCAGAAAATGGCCATATTTCTTCAAAGGTTTTTTTTTCCCACTTTTCTAATTTTGGGATTTAATTACACTACATAAAATTGGTTGACACTGTCCCATAAGGCTCTGAAGCTTTGCTGATTGTTTTTTTTCTCTCTATGCTCAAGTTTTGGCAGTTCTTACTGCCATGCCCGCAAGGTCACTGATCACCTTTTCTGTACGTTAAGCATATCAAGTGACATTTTCTTTTCATATATTGTATTTTTCAGCTTTAGAAGTTATATTTAACATTTTTTTAATTATCCATTTTTTCTCATTATGTTTATACTTTCCTTTATATCTTTGGCTATATTCATAATATTTTAAATCACTTTTTAAAGTCCTTGCTAATTCCATCAGATTTCTCATTTCTGGATCTTTGCCTATCAACTGGTCTACAGATTTTTCATATGACTAGTAATTTTAACTACTTCCTAATCACAGTGAATGTTAAGTTGATGAGTGCTAGTATTGCATTCTTTCCTTAATGTTAATGATTGTTTTCAACATCATTTGCCTATTTGTCCAAAGGCAACTAAATTACTTGTAGAACAGCTGATCCTTTGGAAGTCTGTTTTTAAGCATAGTGAGGTAAAAATAAAGCAACCTTTACTCTAAAGCTCAGTTCGCCTTTATACCATGGAATTATCTCCCTTGGGTCTTTACTAAATGTCCTGTGTGTTTAATGAAGTCTGTCTAACTTGGCTGGACAGAATTTAAACATATTCCAATGCTGTCTAAGCTCTAGGAATCCTTCAACTTATGGTACTCTGGAATTGTCTCTGTCTGGCCTCTTGGAGTTTCACCCTACAAATATGTAGATTATATTGAGCCAAAGATGCACAGGAACTCCTTTGAAAATTCCTGCAACTCTTTATATATCTCCCTCTGCTCTGGTACTCTCCGCTGAAAATCTGGCTACTTCAGAGTTCCTAAACTCCCATCTCTACTATACCCCACCCTCCTTCTGCTCCGGTTTCCCCACTCTGTGCCATGGCTGAGAGTGCCTGCAGACAGAAAAGAAAGTCAAGGCGATCTTAAGGCTACTTCATTTGTTTCACTTCTCTCTGTAGTCATAGTTGTAAAACACCTAAATTGTCCCAAGGTTGGAAAATAGTTGTTTCATACATTTTGTCCAGTTTTCTAGTAGTTTGTAGTGAGTAGGCATGTTCTATGCCAGTTACTCCATCACGGCCAGAATTGGGAGCCTAACACATTTTATTTAGTCATCATACCCATAAATCATCTTCATTTTAAGTTTTGGGAGATACAATATTTTTGCTACTTTTCCAAATAAGACTCTAGAGCATGGAGATGAAATTTTAGTCAGAAACAGGCAAACACACATTATTAAGAAAATATACAGATGCAGAAACTGTGGCATAAGAATATGCAGTAGGAATTTAAGTTTTGATAGTTAGCTTAAATAGCTTGTTTCTTCTGAAGCCAACAGTTCAGTAAACAGCCCATGGCACCTGAAACCTCAAGAAAGGCAAGGGTGCCAGTATTTCAATCTCATCCCTGTACACTATCCACCAACCACCTGCAGGCGAAACGAGAGCTCGGTCTGCTGTGAGTCTGCTCAAAGCTTTAATGGTGTTCCACTGACTGCAGAATGAATCCAAATTCTCACTTTTAGCAATAACTTTAAAAAAATAATTTAAAAATGTCTTCTGTACCCTTGTAAAGGGCCTGTAGTCCTTTCTAGCATATGGCAACTTATAAATTAAATTTAACTGAAAATACTAACACGGTATCGATCTATCTTTGCATTCACATCGGCTCATGCTTCCTCCTCAAGTACTCAAGATTTAGGCCAACCTGAACTGAAGTTGTTCCTAGTCCATCCTATTTCTCTGAAACCATTATTACCATTTCTTAGAATACCTTAGTCTCTCAGACCCCACAATTTTTCCTATTGAAATCCGACTTAGGATTATAGACCCACTTAAATCTATTTCTCTTAAAAAAAAATAACTTGAAGGGGTCTTCTCATCCTTTTGTATGCTTTTTTCCCCATCTTAATGCATTTATTTCTTCATAAACTTAAATACATCTTGTTATAGAGAGATGCTTTGAACTAATGAAACAGATTTGTGAAACAAAAACTGTATACTTTAAAATGGATCCTTTGTTAAATAGCTACACATTCCCTTTATCATAATTTTAACATAAAATCACTTTATAATGTTAGTTTGAATAGCTACTTTCTTTTTTAAAAACCTGTAGGAGGAAGTGAGAAAATAGAATCTCTTGTTTGCCTTGGCAACATTCAAATTAAACCATCTCTAAGAATTAAATCATCAGAAAGTTACAAAAGCAGTCAAGCTTATAGTGTGGGCAATGGGCTACTGTTTAATTTGCAATTACATGCACAATTTAGAAACCACTTTAAGATAATTCCACCTCCGGAGTATTGCTAACATATCAGCTGCTATAAAACTCAATTCAGTGGGGAAGGGGGAAATCATATGAAATAAGTTGATAGGAAACAAGGAATTTTAAATTTAGGGTGTTAATCTCCCAAACTGAGAAAAACGTTCCGTTGCATAATTGCAGAACATATTGATAAAATGTTTATTTCCCAATGTTAGCTTCTTTATGTCTGGCATTTGCAATTAAAACTAAAATGCAGTCAGGCTTGGGAGTCAAGTTCATTATGCTTTACTGTAGGTCAATCAGGGAATTTAAAATGAAAAGAAAGCCACACACATCAGTCTTCTCTGTTTCTGACAACACAGCTGAGTTATGAAAAATTAACCAACAACATTTCCACAAAAGAAAACAGGTGTCTCTGGCACGTGGGCACGCAGCTATGGAATGTGATACAGCGAACACAGAAGCTTATTCATTAGCAAGAGATGTACAGAGAGCATGGGCTAAAGTGCAAAAATAGTTTCCAAATTTTGAGAAAAGGACGTTGTAAACTATTGAACATTTCAGTCAAAGTGCAGATATCATCTGCTGTCCAGGAAAATACCTTCTGAATTTTCTGGTCCAGAACATTCACTAAAAATAGATATTCAACACATGTTTTGGGTTTTTGTGTGTTTGTTTGCTTGTTTTTGGGTTCTTTTGGGAGGAGCACAAAGAAATCCTGACTAAGGCCTAAAAGAAAAGTGCAGAATCTAAGTTCCAATAACAGCATCAAATAGCATGCCAGAAACCCTTAAGTGGAATCAAGAAAGCTTTATTTTCCATAATAATAATTTTTAAAGTATACAAAGAATACACATTAAAATGATACCATCTGGAACACCTTCTGTTTAGAGCTTTTTAGAGCAAAAATGTTCTGTGTGTTGAAAATATTATTGCAATATTCTTCTGTCTAAAGACACTCATGCTATGCATATAGAGAAAACTACCATGAAGATTAAAATATACATCTAAATAGTGGCTATATCAGTGGATGATTATCATCTATGAACATTTCCCATTCAGGGGGTTCTTTTTCCTACTTGCCTTTAAAAAACATTAATGTATATATAGCACTTTAATCAAAGGCAGATAATGATGGGAAAAATATGTGAAATTAATTTGCAATTCTGGTTTAAATTGTTAATAACAAAAAATAAAGGTTAAATTTATAGCTGGTTAGTTTATCTTTCAATTATTCATACTACGTATGCCATGAATACAAATAATCAAATGTTATTGTATTTCCAAAAAGGCACAATTTTATTTGTCTTTGTCAAGTCTACCACAATCTCCCTTTGCTGACAGTCATTATTTCCTAAGGGGCTAACAGATCAAAACGGAGATGAAAAAGATGGTGACACAATGAAATTCTCTTAATTTGACATAGTAATGAAACAGCTCTTCAACAATCACAGCTATAATTAACTAGCTGTGTTTGAGTACTGGGAGAGAAGGACATATTCTGTATCTTGGCAAACAATACAGCTGGGTGACAGAGTCACCGGGCCAAGAGCTCAGGAGTTACCTAATCTATTAATAGCTTACAAAGCAATCGAAAACTCTGGTATCTCTCTCCACATTCCACTACCTGATGAAGAAAACTGTCAACATCCAAAACTATGCATCACTTCTTGCTGTTACAATTGAGGGACCTTGCTCTCTTCCTTGTTCTCTAACTTCAATCTCTCCTTTTTTTATTTTAATTTCTCTTTCCCATCAAAACTTCAACTTGCACAGTTCAAGCCATTTTAAAACAAATTTTACACATATGCCCTTCCTGGGTCAAATCCTTTACCCCACTAACCCTATTAACCTGCAGACAGGTTAACACACTATCCTCACCAGCTGTCTCAGTTTGCTCAGTTCCCATCCTTGACTTGACCCAGAGCTGCCTGATCACTTCTGCTCTCTGAAGTCACCAGACTGCTCCATATCCGATGGAGTATCTGTTCTCATTGGGCACTTGAGAACTTGCAACACTTGGCACTTTTAACTGTTTCTTCCTTCTAGAAACACTCTCTTCCTGCACTTTGTGACACTATTCTCCCTCTCAGTTTCTTGTCTCACTCTCTGGGTAAACAAGCAGCTACTCCTCCCTGACAACTCCTACTCCAAAATGATACACATTCATCAAGCCTCCAACACGTTACTTCTTCCTTCCTATTCTATACACTCACCCAAAGTGATTCACCTTCTTCCTTCTTTATACTGGTAACTCCAAAGTCTGTATCTCCATCCCATTAACCTTTTCATTTACACTTTATCCATAAAAAATAACTTCCTCCTAGAAATTTCTTCTTATATGTCTGATGAGCACTTCATATTCAACATGTCTAAAATCAAACTCATTATCTCCCAAGCTATCTTCCCAACTTGCTCCTTTTCCACTATTCTCTGATGTCTATATATTCACATACTGCACACATACACACGTGCGTGTATATAAATAAATAGATATATAAATATGAGATCTATTTTGCACCACACAAAGTGCCGTGTGCTGGTACAAATGTATGTTTGCTCTGTCAGGGTTTATAACCTGGTGTTCTCACCATCTACCAGGCTGATTCTTTACTTTTATTCACACTGTTGACTTCCCTTCTTTCTATTTCATTTTTAATTAGGTAGGGAATGTATAGATATATTTTATCTAATAATTTTATTAGAAAACCTTTATAGTTACCTAATAAACATTTTTTATTTCCCAATAAATGCTGAAATTCTAAATTCTGGTAACTTACAGTATATACATCGAGACTCCTAATACATTTGTTGACTTAATTCTTGAAAATGATCTGTACATAAGTACTGATAAATTAACACTTAACTCTGGTTTTAAAAAATCTTTAGGCTCATAAGTGACAAATTGACATTACCTTGATTTCAAAATGGCTTTTCTCCTCCATACCATATATGCACTGAGGGCTGTTTAAGTACTTAAAATAGTGCTTGGTACCTGGTAGATTCTATACATTATCATGATTGTATCATTGTTATTATCAGATTATTATTGATTTGAAGAAAACAGGAAAATCAAGTAAAATCAAGATACAAACAATAAAGTTCCTTTTAAATGGTGTATATTATGGAGCAGCTAGTCAATGAGATTTAAGGAAAATAACCTGGCTTTCCATTTATCCTCATATTTCTCCTATTCCTATCCTGGTATACTCCTTACTCTCCATTCTCACAAAAATACTTTAAACATAACTGTTCATGCTTAGTAACAGATGCAGATAAAAACTTTTAAATTATTATCAAAACATTATTAAGTTTCAGTGATCATTTATGTTGGAATTCCATTAGTTTTCCACTGTTCCATGAACTGAGAGGTTCATTATATGACAAATGCATTTCATCTCCTGATACCTGCAGTGTAGGAGAAAGGTCAAAACGGACAAAATAACCAAACATTTAGTATTCTGGCTTCTATATCTTGCACTCATAAGGGAGCACACTGTATACAGCATGACTAAATAAAAATCCATCAAACCGAATAATTCTCATCCATGTTTGTTATATTTTATTTAAAACCTATATACCACTCGTCAAATCCTTCATAGACAAAACATAGTAGACACATACACCTTGGCTTGAGTAACTTGATTAAAAATAAATAAAAAAGATAAATTCAACCATCAAGCTGATGCTTGTCTGTTTAAAAGCATAAACTCTGAAAGCTCATAGGCCAAGTTTGTATTGTTGATCATTTTTTTTCCTGCCATAGAAGTGGCAGGTAGTAGGTATTCCATAAATATTAATAGATGACTGGAAAAACTTTATTTGTGCTGGTACTTTAATACCATAATACTATCTATACATAATACTACTTCATCATTTCTGAACATATCATTAACATTACTCTGATAGTACAGTGAGATCATCTGGCACGAAAAATAAGAATCTAAAATATTATTAAGCATCATAATCCCAGAAATAAATAAGTGAAAATACAAAGTCCTAATTATGCCTATAAGTTAAACAACACATTCTGACATAAATATTCTATCACCGATATATATGTTGTCGAAAGCTGTTGACGTCCTCCCATGAAGATGAAGGGAAGACAGGTTCACTTAAGGAAAGTCATTATCCTTGTCACAGCAAGAAAAGTAACCATGGGGAAGGCTGATTTAGCTATAATTTTATATTACGGTTTACCCTTGAACACGGGTTTGAACCGTGTGGCTAACCCTTACACGCAGATTGCCTTCCTCCTCTGCCACCAGAGACAGCAAGAACAACCCCACCTCTTCCTCCTCCTCCTCCTCAGCCTACAGCAGATGAAAACCTTTATGATAATCCACTTCCACTTAATGAACAGCAAATACATTTTCCCTTCTATGTGATTTTCTTAGTAATATTTTCTTTTCTCCAGCTTACTTTCTTGAAAGAATATGGTATATAATACATATAAGATACAAAATGGGTATTAATTAACTATATTATTGGTAAGTCTTCTGGTCAACAAGAGGATATTAGTAGTTAAGTTTCTGGGGAGTAAAAATGTAAGCACAGATGTTTGACAGCATAAGTGGTCGTGTCCCTAACCCGCGTGCTGTTTAAACATCCACTGGATTAATCTATGTATGTTTTGCAAATGATCTTGCACTATTATTGAGCCAAACATACTGAATCAGTGCAATCAGTGAATTTTTTAGAAAGAAAATTACAAGAAATCAAGAAAAAAACAATTTGTTCAAGAAACTCTATCTTTCTAATGTTCTGATCTGACTCTAGCTGCTGTTTCCCAGGCCCCTTCCCTAGAACATCCTCCTCTTCTACACCTGTAACTATTTGACACCCTAGGCTGCATCCTCAACTCTTTTCTACTTACAACTCTTTCTCCCAGGAAAACTCATCCAGTTCCTTGGCAAAATAACATCAGTAAAGTGATGACTCTCAACTGTGTATCTCCAGGTATAACGTCTTTACTTAGTTGCAGACCTGCATACCCAGCTGCCTATTCACCAGTTCCATCTTGCAATCAAATAGATCTCCAAGTGACCATTTCCCAAAACCAAATTCTTGATATACTGCCCCAAATTTAACTAATATCCTATCTTTATCCCCCATGTTTTTTTTTATCTCAAAAAACAGTACCATCCTTCAAATAATTTCTCAGGCCAAAACCTTTGGGGACACCCTTGACTCTTATACTCATTTAAATCATCAAGAGATGTTAACGCTTCTATGTTCATGATATATCCAACCACTCCTCAACACCATGTTCTCAGATAGGCCATCTCACACCTGGCCTCTCCAGCAGCATCCTAAGTAGACACTCATTGCCACACTTGTCCTCCAAAAGCTTATTCATCTGGAGTCGGAGCAGTCCTTTGAAAAGATAAATGACATCCTTCCATTTCCTGGCTCTCAGACTCAGCTAATTTTTACACATCATGATCTATAAGGTTCTATATGATCTGGCCCAGGGATATCTCTGAAATCATTTCTTCCCACTCTCTCACTCATTCAAATCTTTTCAGCCACAGATGGTTTCTTGCAGAACTTGGACATGCCAAGCACAGCACTCTTCAAATGTCTCTGGCCCTGTGACTGGAACAGTCTACGAGGACTGCTGCATGGTTTCTACTTCACTGTGTGCAGACCTTTCCTCACAGACAGCCTCTCTCATCAGGGTGGCTAGCAAAGAACACTGCTCCATCAGATACTCTCTTTGCTTTGCTTTTCTTCATGGGACTTAACACTGATGGATAAAATATGACATACTTATTTTGTGTCTTCTTACACTGTTTTCTGCACTAGTGTGCATGCTTCATGAGGGTAGAGACCTTGCCTGTTTTTCATTACTATATCTCCAATACTTATAACTGCCCCTGATACTCAATAGAAGCTTAATACATAGTTACTAAAAAACTAAACTCATGAAATCAAGTTTTAGCTATGAATGACCCACTTACGTAGATAATTCAGGATATTATTTATATCCATTATATTCCTACATTGAAGACATATTTATAATCACCAAACTGCTTTTCATATTTAAATGTAATGCCCCAAAGGAATCTGGGTCTGTAGAAAACTATAATAGTTGATCACAATGATTTTGTCATAAAAATATAAAAATATCTAAACTTCACTGGTGTAATATATATATATATATATATATATATATGATTCAGAAAATTTCCAACAGGTTTTAAAATAATGTTCTCTCCCCCAAGAGAATAACTAAACTATTCCACTTCCCAGTTGTTTGGATAAAGAGTAAAAAGCAAAAAGGCACTTACCTCCCTTTTTCTACCAAGAGTAAGACATCCAATTTTTCCCCATTTTGAACCATTGTGCTGATTGCTGAAGAGAGAAGCAATAAAAGGCATAAACATATTTTTTTACAGTATTACACTAAATGCCCAAAAGACACAATTGTTAATACTACTTAGTCATAAGCTCAGGAGTGAACCATCATAATTTTACAAAAAGCTATCATTATTACATGTAATAAAAAATTGTGTTCCAAAGATAAGGGGGAAGAAAAAAATCTTACTTAGCTCTTGCAGTCTTCTTAAGTGCATTCTATCTTCCTGAACTTCTTGCATTTGAAGGCAAAAATGCAAACTAGATTTGTCCATAGCAAACCAGCCTTTTCTCCACTGATCCAGAGCATGACAGTCTTTGTAGAAGAGTTGACCAATCAAATCATAGTCAGCTTCTGTTAAGCTTTCAGCAAATAAGGGAACAAAATGCTGTTAAAACAAATACAAAAAAGTAATAAAGACAGTGAAAATAGGAAATTCCTTCCCAACCTCAGATATGAGTGAACATAGAAAAATTACCTTAGTTTTTCTTTTTAAAGATTGATAAGTAACCCAAAATTCAAAACAATTATTTAAACTTGTTATCAGTCTTAAAACTGAACAGCTATAATGCATTTTCAAATGGCAGCACCTTAAGTCTCTTTTCTTGCTATATATAGAACTGAAATAAGAAGACATTCTCTTAATTGATTTGTGGCACTTTTCAAAATGTCGACCTTCAGTGTTTTTCTCCTTTTATGTCTTTTACAGAATTTGTTCCCTTTACCTTTGTAGATACCTTCAATAAGACATCTACCTATAAAAAGACATACGCAGAAGTGACTTTATAATATTGAGAATATCTTAACCAATAAAAACATGGCCTTAATTTGAAAAATGATTTTCCCAAGGTCCAAACCATCAACTTCTCTGTGTAAGGCTCTAGGAAGGTAGTTCTTAACCTTTTTTAATTATATTCTTTGAACACCTAATGAAGTATGACCTTCTCCCAGAATCTTACATAAAATTTTCATGGATCCCTGAAGCTCAACCACAGACTCCAAGTTAAGAATCTTCTCTGGATTTAGGGTAATAATATAATATTTAAATACCTTGGCTATTGCCTCTGTCCATTTTCTTTGAGCTTGAGATGTTTCAGCTCCAAATAAGAATACGCGTTCTGAGGGCAAGTAGATCTCAAAGATAAAGACGGGCCTACAGCAAACATGAACAAAAAGGTACCACAGTTATCTTTGGCACTTTTAAAACCTTCCTTACCTGTTTTAACCATGATATTCATTAAGTGAATGCAACAATTTTGTCTTTAGTCCATTATTTTAAACAAGTCATAAAATTAAATGACTACAATGGTCAAAAATTAAATGCTATATATTTATATAAGACTTGATGGAAATATGTTAACCCTTAATATTAGCGTATTTTAATCCTACTTTTTAGTGAATTACCAAAGAAACTTTCAGAAGGTACAAGTAGGCTTTAAGAAACCATTAAACTCTTCTAAAGGAAGCAAAGGAAGAACTGAAATGATAACAAAACCCTTGTTACCTGGTATAATAATTATCTCAAAACACTTTTCATCTCTAATTATTTAATGGTAGACCTACCCAGTATTTAAATAGAAGTCCTCTCTCTGTATAGCCAGGCAGATAACTTCATTGATATTAATGGTGCCATAAGGTGTGGTAGACTTGTCATTTTCATAGTAACTCAAGAAGCCTCCTTCCAAAACACACCACTTTTTATTTGTCTCTAAGAATGCAAAACAAAGCAAACAATAAATTAATCTGTATCACAAATCTAATTTATATATAAATATCAACATATGGTTAGTTAGACCCATATATTTTCTCCACTGTGCTAAGCAGCTAACCAACAACCCCTGTTCACCCATGTAAAAGCCGGGTCCTTTACTCTGGAGAAATTAGAACCACCAGATTCAAAAATGGGAGGCTCAAGCGTTGCCTGGAGGCAGAGGTAAGATTCACGCTGGAAATAAAGTGATTCCATGACATTCTATATACTAAATAGTATAACTTCCCCAAATTTACATACAAAATGCTAGAGCCGGGACTATCAAAGACTCCCATCCAATACTCTCGGCTAGAGATGGGTGAAATCTCCTATCTGAATCCCACCATTTAAAAGAAAACTTCCAAGAAGGGATTCTCTTGTAGAGACTCCTCAAAAAGCACAGCCATACTGACACGACTTCAACCCAATGATACTAATTTTGGATGTCTGACCTCTAAAACTGTGAAAGCATGCAATTCTGTT
Source organism: Mirza zaza (assembly GCA_008750895.1). Classification (NCBI taxonomy): domain Eukaryota; kingdom Metazoa; phylum Chordata; class Mammalia; order Primates; family Cheirogaleidae; genus Mirza; species Mirza zaza. The sequence goes on from VSMD01113732.1 coordinate 72,566, forward strand.
GTTTCAGGTCCCCAAGTTTGTGGCAATTTGTTACATCAGCCATAGTAAAGTAATACAGTAGGAAAAATAACAACTATCTTGTAAAAATGGCTATGAGAATTTGTGATGAGCAGAGTGATAACCATATAATAATCAATATTATTGTTAAAACAAATTTTAAAGAAAGCTTCCAACATGAAAGACAGAGATAAAACATGAAATAACATTTTGTAACCTATAATTAGTATCAGACTGGTAAGGGATGATACTGTATCCACACAACAAGAACGCATGCTCTAAAAGGAAAAAGAAGACACACACACATACAAAATTCTTGATACACAAAAATTTAAAAAGGAAATCTTAAAAAGGAACTCTCCCCAAAAGTGAAACAAGAAACAAAAAATGAGATCATATCAAAAGATCAGTTTAGAAGGTCCAACATCCCATTAACATTACTTCCAAGAAAAGAGAAGAAAATAAAAATGAGAAAATGTACAACAAATGGATAACGTTAAGGAAAAATAAATAACAAATTTCTGTTTTCCATTAAAACCATGTGCACATATTGCTCTGGCAAAACAACAATCAGATTTAAAATACTGGTAACCAGGATCACCAATTAGTGGCAGACTGGGGGATGGGAAAAGGTGCCATTTCAGACAGGGGTCTGCCTAGGTTTGTTTCACTCCTACTGAATTCTGAAACTTATGTGCAACTATACAGTGTGCATTTACTGGGTTTTACATTATTACACATTCCAGAACTACCAATGCTACTCCTTGCATTTAGCTCATTTCCTGACTGAACCTCAGGCACTGAAAGTATCAATGTATAAATGCAAAAGAAGCCAAAGTGACAAATGCCAACCAGACAGAATAACTTCTAATACTGTGTCTCTGCATTGCCAGAATTTATTAGTGTTCATCATTCCTTTCAATTTCCCACTTAAAAACACTGAAACAAGGAGCCTCACTAATTGAGCAGCAAAAAATCATATATTATATATTTCCTATCAAAAGACACCAATGTGAAAACTAAATTCTAAATTTGTATTATTTTCATTTTTTTTAATTAGGTGGGTTTTAATGACATGATTCAAATGTAGTTTGCCAGATAACTCTTTGAACAAGTGAGGTAAAAATATTAAACTCAAATTTTTCACATCAATGATATTATGAAAGAAAGACTGTTTGAAATTTTCAGTTTCCTAGATAAAGAGAATTATTTTGTAATTTTTATCTCATCATCTTGTTTTTGGACTCTAGAGATTGCACAATTCCTCAAATTGTAAGTTACTGCCAAAAATGAAATTATGCAAGCAACCTTCAATTTTAGTTTTAAAATATACACTAGATCTATAGACATTAAGAATAAGGTCTATAGATTAAATATAATGAATAAGGTCTACAAATTAGATAATTTCCAAAGTTTCATCACTATACTATTTTGGTGTATTATTTAAAAGTGCCCTTCTTTTTAAAAAATACATGCTGAATTACTAGGAGTAAAGAGGCATCCTTTCTGCAGCTTACTTTGAAGCGGTTCTAAAAACAAGTGTGTGTATATAGAGAGACCATGAGAGAAACAGATACGCACACACTCACATATATATGCATCTCTGTCTGTACTGTAATGTCTGGGTGACTGTGTGTGTATATATATATACACATATACAGAAAAGAGGACAAAGCAAATGTAAAGTGTTAATATTTGAGCTAACTGGATAAAAGGTATATGGGAATTCTTTGCACTAGTCTTGCAACTTTTCTGTAAATTTCATATAAAGTCAAAGTAGTTAAAAATAAAAAAGTTAAAAATATATATTGAACTGCTTTTTAAATGTTCCTTCATCATATCATCAGAATTTTAAATGGGCATGGGGATGAGAAGTAGAAGAAAGAAATAAGACAATGCATTTGGCCTCAAAAAACAATCACTAAGAGAGACACTCTAAAGGTGGATGACTTGAGAGCTATAGGATCACTATATTCTGAAAAACAAATTGCTAAATGAAAAGTCCAATTACAACTGGCAGAAGTAAACAATACACACACAAAAAATCCCTTTACGGACACTGGAAAAGAAAGCTAACAGAGCCCAAGCACTTCCTAGTAGAAAGTGACACGCCATTTCAGGGCCCTCAAACCGGAGTCACAGCAGACACGCCGCACATTTATATGAAATCATGAAATGCCATAATTTTTAAATGAATATTTATTAAAGATTTCTAGTATATAAGAAAAAGCAAAGTTATACTATTAATCAAAGGGAGTTATAAAATAGTTTCAAAACAATGCACTCAGATGACTAGAATAATCTTCACAAGAGAATAAAGGAAAAAGTACACAGTTATTCAGTACATAGATAATCACTGGCACAGATTAGGAATTCTACCTCTGTTGAATTCAGGCAGCTTGTAATCCAGTGAAAGGGGAGATGTGTTTAGAATGATAACCATCAGGTGGTCTGTTTAGTAGACTAGAAGCATTCAAGGAGGGAAGCAACCATCAAACTAGAGCAATAAGAAAAAACGGCACAGAAAAAAAAACTCCTTTAAAATGGTCCTTTATGACTGAGGTGGCAAGTTTCTAAGGTAGCGAAAAAATTCATTCCGAACCACAGTCTTTCCGTAATTCTGGGAAACAACAGTGTGAAGAAAGTCACAGAAAGGTGAAACTGCAGAAACCCTATTTGGCTGAAGAATCAGACTGCATATGAAGTTGGGAAATGGAAGCAAGACTGCAGGTTCGTGGCAGAGGCCAGGCCCCGCGAGTCCTACACGACAGGTGTTCAGGAGTTTGTACCTCTCTTGGTAGACAAGAGGGAGCCATCTGAAGGCCTTAAACAAACAGTGCCAAATGAAATGATACATAAAATAAGCATAAATGCAGAATCTAATTATGCAAATTCTAATGGGGAACAAATGACAGATCTCTTGAAAAAGGTGGGTACAGTTCATTTTACGTTAGAACTGCAGCCTTGAAGAGATTAGTCCTGCAGCATTGTCGTGTCTACAACCATTTGTTAGCTTTATTTACATAAGTGAAATGGGCCAGAGGTCGGACAAGGCAGGCACAGATATTTCCTTCGATCACGTATAATAACAAAGCTGTGGTAAGAAATATTGACATTCCTACGGATTTGGGAAGCAATGGAAAGTTTTAGCGAGATTATGTTGGACCACATTGTTTTGCTTAGGCCAATTTAGATGTGCACTCCTGAGTGTGACTTTGAGAAATGTCAACACCCTCCGTGACACCTTCTCAGCTGCAGACGTCGCACTGTTACCAGGTGTCCGCAGCGCGGGGAGCACAGAATGAGTGATTCTCAGCACTCAGCTGTTTAATAAACAGGAGCATGCGTGTGAGATGTAAGTAAAGCGGGTAGACTGGCCAGAGGGCTTATTCAATCTTTCCACTCGATCATCATGCTTAGATCTGTCAAGAAAAACATTACTGTGGGATTTAGCTAAACATGGGTAAAGAACTCAGAGGTGACTTATTTTAATACTACTGTGGAATGATATGGATAATAGAGTTGGGCACCACGGTTGCCAGCTACAGCTCGTAACATTACATACCTAAACTCAAAGGCCAGGAACCTATGTGTTTACACATAAGCCCTTCACTCCTCTCCCTCCTCCTCCTCATCCCCTCATATTTATGTGCCATGCACTGTTCTACACGTTTTATACACACTAACTCAGAATCCTCAGAACAACCCATTAGTCAGTTCTATTAATATTATTATTATACACCCCCTTCCTTGTACCCTTTCCAAAGGCACATAACAATTAATTGATTTCCCAAGATCACATCAGTAGTATCAGAACTGGGGGTGAAACACAGGTAGTTGGGTTCTGGAAGCTACCCTCCTAACCACTGCACACAATGCCTCTCTGCACCTGTTAAATGCTTGAACTATACAAGCCCATTTAAAATGTATGAGGGCAGAGAAGTCGTACCTTCTAATACATATGTGTATAATCAATCTGAGGTAGTTAAGGGGAACTAGTATTTTTCAAAACCGTGAAGTTGTTTCCTGATGAAGAATTTCCTCAACTGACAATATTTAGCATTCCCTGAAAATAGTAATACACATTAGGAATCCTCTTCATTCTTTTCATTTAAAATAAATTATATGTTTAAGCCTTGGAAAAATATTTTTATGCTATACAACCTAGGTTTTCATACAACAAAAGATCCTCAAAATTCCCCAGTGTTCATCTACAAAATTAAACAAACTGAAATAGAGTTTCTAGTAAACCATATCCACCGTTTTCTTTTTAAAAATCAAACCCTGTGTAAACAAATCAAATTTAAGACACCAAGGGAAAAATATATGGTTGAGGGGGAAAAGAGGAAAACAAAACAAGGACGCTATTATTCAGCTCTGTACTTAGGTTTAACAAGAGCTATCAATCTTTCTTTCCATGAACACTATATTGAAAAGGAAAAAAAAGAAAAAGAAAAATACAGATCAGACTTTATAACCAGAGGCCAGAAAAACTTCAAGTTATGAAAACCTGAACTGACAATTTGAAGCCTCTAACTCTCGGAAGGACTGCATGCATTTTTATTCCCGGACTTCTGCCTCCATTTTTAATCCTTTGCTCCATGGCCATCCTGACAGGCACTGATGGAGTGCTCTCGTTCAGGTGCTTGCCTCTCAGAGGCAAAGGTGACAACCACACTTTAATCTCTGAATCTTTCCAAATATTAATTTTTTTTCACAAATCTAGTGCTCAATAGCAATAACGACACTGAAGAATCTTGAGAGAGGGGAAAAAGAAACAAACCCAGAACTTTAAGTTTCTTGATAGTTCAACTTTTTCTTTCTTCATTTTTAAATAGATTCTTTCGGCATAAAATACTCTTTGTACCAGCAATTGTATCTTTTCATACACAGATCAAAACCAAAACATTAACATGGGACTCACGTGTTTACACTGTGAGTTTAACTTGCCTAAAGAGATAGTCATTCATTCAACAAATATTTATCATGTGTTACTATGTGTTGACACTGTTTTAGGCATCAAAGATTTGATTAACCCTGAAACAACCAGAAAAATGCTGATGCCTCGTTGAGCTTTCACTCCAGAAGGGAGAAACAAATAAATGAAGACGGGACTGTCTAAGCCCATGCAAGCAGCACTATGATAGACATACGCAGGGTCCTATGAAAGAGGGAGCTGGCAGTGGGCTCACAGTTTAGTAGGGTGCCAAAGTGGCCCCACTGACTAGTGAGTATTGAATTGATTCCTGAAAGAAGGAGCCAGCTGGAAAAAGTTCTCTCCTTGCAGAGTGAGCAGTAACCGCAACAGTCCAGAAGGGGCAGAAAAGGATGTGGCATGTTCCAATAACCGACAGGAAACCATTGCACTCTGACATGTGAGCTTAGACAGGAGAGACAGGAGATGGGGGACAGGGGGGTATGGTCTCAGAAGGTCTTGTAGGTCCCAATAAAGAATGGGAAGCCACTAAATATTTTTGAGCAATGCAATTGCATGATCTGATTTACATTTTCAAAGATCATTAAGCCTGTTTTTTGGAGAAAATTTCAGAGGGAAGCTAGGGCAGAGACAGGAAGACAAATACAGAGAGTATTGCAGCCCAGCAGAATGTGACGGTGACGGGGGTAGGAAGAGGAGATGGAGAGCAGCCAACTGACTGATAAATTGGACGGAAGAAATAAAGACAGTCAAATAACGCCCTGCCAGGAGACTACTTTAAAATGAAATCTTTGCTGTTGTGCAACATAGCCAAAATACAAAAGCTTACTTTCATATTACTTAAAGAAAGAATGCTTTAAAATGGGAAAATACACCTAATTACATTATATATACAGAGAATGAAGTGGTTTCTGTTTTTCTGAAATGTTTCAACCAAAAAATACATAGTTAATATATAAAAGATAAAAGAATGATTTAGTTGCAACTGTTTATAACATCAATGTGATACTCAAGTAATTAAAAAAATCTATTTTCAAGGAAATATTAAAGAAAATTGATGTTTATAAATATTATAACCACAATTGTCAAAAAATAAATATAAGCTTATTTTTAACCTGCAGAATGATTTTGATATTTTGAAACATTTTAGGAAAAAAATCTGGTATTCTAATCTCTATTTGATCTTTGTAAAAGTCAAGTGGTCTGAAAAGCAAGTCTATGATCTTTTAGTATTTAGAAGCAACATTCTAGAAAGCTTTAACACTTATTTATAAGAACGTTAATTGTCTTATTCAATTATTTTAGTAATTTATATAGTCAATTCACAAGTTATCCAGATACTTTACCTTTTTCTGATCAGTTAACTTTTGAGTTAAGGGTTATTTACTAATAGGAGCAACAGAAGATGAAACAAAACTCAGTAAATTTACCATTTATTATTGGCAAGGCTTAATAAAGGAAGACAAAGATCAACTGCTGAAAGTACCAAAATCAACTAAATTGAAAGGATAAAATGCTCTGCCATCCTACTCTCACCTGGCTGTGACACTTCGACCAAGACCACAGGGTTACAACAGCAAGGATAACACAAGTCAGGTGTAAAATTCTGCTTCCTGCTGAGCTTCTTCATTTGTCATGTGAAAATCAGCATAACATCAACTGTCTTGCAGACTATCATGCAGATTACAATTAAGGTATGTAAAGTGAGGCAATGCCTTATATATACTATATGCTCACTAAAGCCACTCTTTTCAGAAAAATCTAATAAAGTATAGTTAATTCCAATGTATTCTGCTTTGGGAAATAATTTTTTGGAAATAAAGCATCTATAATACTGAAACAATCACTTCAAATGCACAAGTATCAGGATTAACGCTCTAAAGTGAATTTGTTTGTCATCTTATTGTTCCTTTGATCAAACAATAGAGCTGAATACACCACCCAGGGAATTGATACAAGGCTCCTGAGCCAGTCAGTGCCACCATAACCAGCCTACACAGCTTAATTTCTCTTAGACATTCTTTATTCCAGGAAGACAGATCTCATTATATTTTCCTGCCTATAGTTCTTGAATTAGTTTGAATGTATATAATGTGAGCATGAGGCCTGTGTCTTACTTATTTTCACATTTCCACTGCCTAGCACAAGCCTGACACAAAGAGTTGGATGGATAAATGCCCATGTGACTCTATTCAGAGAATCCAAATCTACAACCTTCCTGTTAAATCAAAGTGATTCCCATCACCTTTTATGAAACCATAAACACACACACTACTTACTGAAACACACGCACATACTTCATCAAAACAAACTGACTACTTGATTATCACTTAGTACTCTAACTGAACATTTCCAGAAAACTTGCCAGTTTTTCCTATGCATTCACATTTATCTATATTATCTCCCCAGTTGGGGTGTCCATCCCTAAGGGAAGGAGCTGAGTTGTCCCCCCCTTTTTTTTTTGCAATAACCCTTAAAATCTGAAACAAAATCAGTTGGCCGCAAGGTAGACATCAGTGAACACTAGTGAGAATTCACTCAGCATTCTAACCCAGTATAAATCCCTGCTGCAGTACATGAAATATTATTTGTGCCTGGAAGCATTTATATGCTCAAAAAGTCTCTCTCTACTGCAAGATCAAATCTAACATCATAAGGGGAAAAAATCAAAATTTAAACCTAATTGTTTTGATAATGGAATAGTTTTATCATATAACAAAATCTAAAAGAAGCATGAAAGATACCTTCAAGCACTTTTTTCTCTGAAGAGAGTTTAGAAGCAGCAGCAGGAGCCTGATACAGAAAGTCACAGAGGAACGTGGACTGCGAAGACTCTTGATTTAATCCACCCTCGGGGTGAGTGTCATGCTGAGGGAAATCTAGAAAAATTAAAGAAATAAAACGAAATTTAAAATGTAAACAATTTTCCCTTTATGAATATGTACATGAGTTTTGCACTAGAAGAAAAAATATTTTAAATTTTCCACAGAATATAGAGATATTTATTGTACTTTGCATAAAATTTGCAAATAAGCACTTAAGTCATGTTTATTATTCATATATGAAAATCAGATTTAATTTTGGTGGAAATGATTATGTGGGATTAACTATTTTAATCTTCTGTTTATAAGATTAAAGAAATAGAAAAGATTTATTTTCAAAACTTTTTCTTGAAATGATATAAAAATACACTTAAGCATCTTCCATATTTTTGGTAATTACATTTTCTTCATGCTGACAGGTTTTTCTTATTTAAGAAAGAAACCGATTTATGCTTCAGTACTCTAAGAGATCTATCAGAAAAGAACGGGTTAACGTAGAGACAGTGCAAACCTGAGAATTTGTTGTGATAGAGGAATTCCATTTGCAGACTCTGGCCAGCCTTCTTGGCCAATAGGTAGGGCGTGCTGTGCACGGGGTCTCCAGTTGCACACATGACGTCTGCTCCGCTGAACAGCAAAGCCATTGTTTCCAGAACATCTGATTTCACTACAGCAGCACAAAGAGCCTGTTCATTAAAGAAAATATACCATTTAAGGGAAGAAAATAATATTCTAGCTATCAAAATGAGTAAAAGTTTGACAATTCATATATGGGATAAAGTTTATACTCCTTTATTCCTAAGAAGGTTAATAATAATATGCTCTGAATTAGGCAATAGGTACAAAAGGTCTTCTTTGTGTGAATTTAATTGTAACCCAATTCCTTCACATCTCAATTCATTATTTTGTTGCTGTGATGTCCCTTCAAAACCTAATCCATCATATTTGCTTTGGAGATATTTTTATGCTTACATACTATGATAATGGCTGATGCTCAGAAAATTCAAAACATTTCAAATGTAATGATGAAGTATCCACTAAATGTTTGTCATATGAGAGTTGTTAATATATTTTTCCAGTTTAACCAGGAGCTGCAGAATATTTAAATTATCATTGTGCTGTGGGAATTAGAAAGATGAGTGCAAAGCAAATTCAGAATCTTTCTGTTTGTGGGCTGGGGATGGGGGATGTCAGAACAATATGCAAGAGGCAAAAAAACATTACTACTGACTTACGTTACGCATCATCCTTGTACAAACAATATGAATGGCTAGAATCTGACTTTTTTCCTTTTTTTGCATTGAAGTAATAAGCTGCTTCACACCTCTCCTCACCCTTTCTTCCTACCTTATGTCAGTTCTCAGAGCTTACTTTATTGGCTTCCCATTTGCTTCTAAACCCTCAATTATGGCAACTTGATCTGCCTTTAGCCTTGAACTCACCACTTTAACTCCTTCCTTACAAGGTGCCCCTGGATAGACCACTGGTTAATTTGCCCTCAGTGATGCAGGCTCAAGACAGTCACTCCATAGCTGTGCCCCTCGGCAGCTCAGAATATATGAATAGATGGCAAGCAGTCTCACGACACATTCACAGTCCCTACCCTGGAGTGTCAACTGTTAAAAAAGTACTCATCTTTTCTACCACGGACTAGATCTGTGGTCCCCAACCCTCAGGCTATGGACCAGTACCAGTCCACGGCTTGTTAGGAACTGGGCCGCACACAAGGAGGTGAGTGGCAGGTGAGGAGCAAAGTGTCATCTGTATTTGCAGCCACTCCCATCGCGCACATCACCACCAAAGCTCCGCCTCCTGTCAGATCAGCAGCTGCATTAGGGTCTCACAGGAGCGCAAATCCTGCTGTAAACCGCACATGTGAGGGATCTAGGTTGCACACTCCTTACAATCTAATGCCTGATGATCTCAGGCGGTGATGTCAGTGCCAGGGAGCAGCTGCAGATACAGAGTCTCATTCGCAGAGAGGTTTGACTACATAGTGAATGTAATGCACCTGAATCATCCCAAAACCACTCCCTCCATCTCCAGTCCGTGGAAAACTGTTTTCCATGAAACCAGTCCCTGGTGTCGAAAAGGGTGCAAACTACTGGTCAGATGACCTCTAGAATGTCCTTCACCTCAGAACGAAGAAACCTAAATTCTTATACCTGACTATGTACTCATTTTCTAGGTGATCTTGGACAAATCCCTTCATTTCTGGGTCCTAGTTTTTCCCCACCACAAAATAAGGGTGCTGGAAAGCATAAAGACACTACCCCTTCCACTCTAATAATAGTCTGACACCCCCCAATAGTCGCATGTACTTCCTCTCATTCCCTCTCTCGTCACCCTGTCCTTGTCCTTCACAGCACACAGAACTTGCTCCAGTGAATTTATTCCAGTCTAGCTGTTTACAGTTCGTCTTCCCCAATCGACTGTCACTCCCATGAGTAAAAGAAGTACATCTTGTTTTTACCACAATTGTATCCCAGCACCTAAAAGAGGACTCAGCAATTATTGAGTGTACAATAAACATTCAATATAATGTTCTTCTTAAAAGATTATTCACTGACACTATGATGCCACTTTTAAGAAGTACAATATGGAAGTAAGTCCCAATAGGTAAACTTCACTAAAATATTTAGAAGAAATGAGATTGCTATCCCTTAATTTAAAACTTATCTAATGGCTTAGTTCATGGAAACTAGCGTGTTTCTCCGAAAATAAGACAGGGTCTTATATTTATTTTTCCTTAGGAAGATACCCTAGCGCTTATTTTCAGGGGATGTGTTATTTTCTTTTTTAATTACGGTACAACAATCTACATTTATTCAAATATAGTTAAGTTGTCTTCTTCTAGAACATCATAACTCTCCAAACCCTGAATTCTATCCTGAATTTCTTGTGACTCTATTTCCTTTAGAACCATTGGCCCAATCTCTCATGTGGAACACTAGAGTTCTCATGGGGTAGATGAGAAGGGCTGCTCATCTTTTTTACCACTCCACAACGAAATGCACGGGTTGTGCAGATGCGCTGCATAGCCACGCCCATCACTAGGTCTTATTTTCAGGGTAGGGCTTATGTTGCGCAAATGCTTAGAAATCCTGCTAGGGCTTATTTTATGGGTAGGTCTTATTTTCAAAGAAACACGGTATGTGGTGTGACAGAGAGGACCTTGCTTGAGAACATAAGTAACTACCCATTGACAAGATTCACATTACCATCAAAGAGGAAAGGAACCGGGGGAATATATGGGATCATTTTCCAAGCTCACCAGTTACTGCTTCAAATCAATAATGTACTCTTTATATGATTAGTCAATTATTTTAATGATATAACTGGTAACCATAAAAACACTACCTATAACAAAATTAAATATCTGAATAACTTACATAACTATATAGCTCACTCCTATCTTAGGAACCTATTATGAATCCTACATTCATTGTGTTCTTTTGCTTTAAAATTAGTTGGTGATCTCACTTTACTATTAATAACACCAAAGACATACAAAGAAGAAAAACTATTTTAGTGGAACTAAATCAATAGAACAGATATATAAATCAATTTTATATATCCCATATTTTCAAATGTGGACAATGGTCTTTATTTTCCAAACTGTTCAACATAATGCTAATTACCTAGAGATTCTTATCCATCAAGCATTAGCATTAAAAAACGCATTCACAAAGTGAGAACTGGCAGGGCTTGGTGGCTCGCACTGTAAACATTCTGATAGACCTAGGCAGGAGGATCACTTGAGATCAGGAGTTTGAGACCAGCCTGAGCAACAGCAAGACCCCATCACTACTAAAAATAGAAAAATTAGCCAGGCATAGTAGAGCAAGCCTGTAGTCCCAGATACCTGGAAAGCTAAGGCAGGAGGATCACCTAAGCCCAGGAGTTGGAGGCTGTAGTGAGCTATGATAACACCACTGCTGTCTAGTCAGGACGACAGAGTAACACTCTGTCACCAAAACAAAAAAACAAATAAAAAAGACTGAGAACTATGAAAAAATATCTGAGCATTGCAAGACAGGTTTATCAAGGTTCATGCTTTAAATATCTACACATAGAAGCGTCTCCTAACACACAAGAGATGAAGCAGTAATTTAGAAAAAGAGGGGTGAGGGGTATTTAACAAATCCCTTTGCCAAAAGTTCTTTACCAAAAGACCAAACGTGCAGCATGAAATAGGCACCAAAGGATCTAGAATCACTCAACCAAAAGCAAATGAGACTTCAAATCAGTAGCACTAAGCAAACCATAGTTTTTAACAACACACTTGTTAAATATCAATGTTGGTGACACTATCAGCAACATACTAGCTGAGGTTATGTTCCATTCTCTGTCCCTAAAACAGTGAAAGTTGTCAAAATATTAAGAATGGAGCTAAGTCTGAGTTAGCTGGAAACCTCAGTTATGGAGAAAGAATTTATCCTCTCTTGATAATGAACCCTTAAGTGAAACAATGGGGAAAATCACTGGCACAATCTCACAAAAGGAAATAAAACAAAATTAAATAATTATTTTATCAAATAGTATAAGATTTTTTACTCCTTATCCAGAATCTTGGCACATGTTTAAAAAGACATTAAAGTTGATATCTATTGTTATCTTTTATTGAATACCTTATTTAATTCTTCTTTGGTGAGAGATGCCAAAAGGGTCTTTCTGAACTTTCCTTCTTTATATTTCTGAGTAATAAAGTTTTTTCTCTTTTCTACTGGTGAGTCCATGTGTAATTCTTCATCCTTTTGGAGATTACCAGCCCAAAAATCATTTGCTCTTTTGTTTCCAATGACAATAAAAAGCTGCAAGTCAAAAAATGACAAAACATCTCAGTTCATAAAATGTATTTGACTCTGTAGAAAACTGCATCATATTACAAATTAAAGCATAATTTACTATTAAATATACAAAAATACATAAAGGACTGAACTCTTTCAAAAAATGAAGTATGAAAGCAGTTATTATATTTTTAATACAGCCTAGCTACTCTGAATAATGGTAAAAAATTAACTTGGAAAGAACTGCAAACAACACAATTACAGCAAAAGTGTTTTTATTTTTTGAAACTCATATTAAGACAGATACATATTTCGAAGGGCTGAGTAGGTGGGCTAACGCTATCTAAAGTAGGCAGCAGGGGCAGAAAATGGAGATAGGATACAGCAAGTTAGACTCAATCATAGTTAATGATAAGCATGGCCAAGATAAAGAATAGTAAATTCTGCCAAATGTTTTCATTCACTTTTCTAATATCTTATCCATGGGTTAAAATAGAGTTCTAGCTTTCTGTTAAAAAAAAAAAACGCTGTCAAGCCTTTAAAAGGAGTTATTACCATTAAAGCTCATTGTACTTTTTATTTTTGAAATAACTATCTCATTTACGAAGCATTCCAAAAGAGTTACTATTATCAAAAACACTATAAGCCATTTTCACGATGTGACGAGAACTTCACCAAAGAACTCCTAGAAAAATTCACAACACCCCACTGCACACCTCTTCACAGTCTCTGCTGACTCCTACAGCTAAAGAGGACTCACCTCTATGAGCTCATTACTCCAAATGCTGGCATCCATTTTTAGGCTTCTAACCTTGGAGTCTTTTGGTCCCAAAGATCTATGTTGTCCTAAGGTAAACAACAAGAACATTGTATTTCTATTTTAATATGTATATAAACCTGTTTTACCTTTTTTTTAAAGGTGTATATGTATGTGTGCATGTAAGTGTGTATCTTCTCAACTTAAAACACAGCAATATCTACTTTCCTAGATGCCAACCACACTAAGAGCAGTGGTGGTGATCACACAGAAATGATAACCAACCACAATAAAGATGACAGCAATCACACTTTTAAAAGAATATATAGATGTGTGCGTATACAGACATATAAATAAGTTTTCCTCATCTAGTAATTAGCTAGAAATCACACGCCACTGAAAACCTTTTATAATGTGTCTGTTAAACTCCCACGTACATAAATACAGATACTGCCCTCTTACTATTATAAAAACCTGGGCAAAGACACTGAGAGTGACTTGAGGCAGCAGCAGGAGAAAAAAAGGGAAACAACAGATTTAAAGACAGCAAAAAGATAAAATGAATGGGACTGGCTGGGCTTTAAGAAAAGAGGAAAGGGAAAGGGTCTCTCAGGTTTTAGACGTAAGTGTAGGGTAAACAGATTGCTTCTGTCTACATCAAGAATATATAAAAATAGGCAGTTTTATACAATGGGGTGGAGGCAGCAAAGAAGCCTCCATTTTTGACATGTTATTTTTGAGATATATTTGGCAAATCTAAGTAGAGATTCTAGTAGGTAGATAATTATGAGAGTTTGGTATCCCACAGAGAGAGAATCATCTGCTTGAAAATGAGTGTGGAATTCAAGAGATAAATGACACTCAGGAACAGCAGAGCGAACCGAGAATGCAGCCCAAGGGAGCACATCTATTTCAGGAGCATGAAGAGAAAACGAAACCTGCAAAAGGATGATGGGGGTGAGAGCACACAGAGAGAGGACAGTTGAAGGAAGCTGAAGGAGGATGGGTGGGTATCAGAAAGAGACATATCTGTCAAGGGTCTCAGATAAAGAGAAGACAATAAAGATGTAAAGTGACCACACAGAAATTAAGAAGTAACATGCATTGGTAAATGTGGTGAAAATATTTTTACTACAATAGAGAGGAAAGGAGGCTGATTACAGAAAGTGAAGAAAAACTAGGAAGTTAAAGGAATGAAGAAAACCTATGCACATTACTGCTCTTGAAAATACCTTGTCTATGAAAGGAAAAAAGGGACAGAGAATGATACACAGAAGGGAATGGAACATTTTCACAAAGCCTGATGGTGTTAATGAGACAGAATTATGCAAGTTATAATGAACCAAAAGAAACCATGGTGGACTACCTACACAAAAGCGTGGATAGGTGGTGTGGTGAGTATATTACGGAGGGAGGAAGGAAGGGAAGCATGAGCAGAAAGAACAGCTGTGGACAGCAGAAAGGGATCTCTCCTAAAAGAAAAGGAGGGGGACGAATACAAAGAGGAAGGTGATTAGCTGATTTTTTGTTGCTGTTATGATTGATACTATTAATTAGCTAGTGAGGAAATCGACCTTATTATGATGAGAAATGTAGTAGAAGAGAGGTCTAGAAAAGTATTAAGGGTTTGTAGCAACTGCTGAGACTGCAATACTCTTTGTCTGCGCTCTAGCTAAGTTAGGTGGTCCTCTTCACGTTCTCTCATTGAACCTCGTACTCAGCTCTAGTCCTGTACTTACCAGACTCTAGTCTATTGTAACTATATTTGTACATTTGTGGAGGAAATGTCACATCTTATACATTTTTTTAATTCCCCAGACCAGACCAGTAGCCGGTATTCAAGGTGAATTCTCTCTCTGCCTCCTTTGTGTGTGTGTACGCGCACAGGTGCACATGTGGGGGGAAGGGGAGAGGCGGTCCTGGAAAAGTGAAGTGAAGTTTAGACCATGCTTAACTCTCTGCAAGACCTCTATAACCACATACTTAAGGAAACCAGTCATAATCACAGGACTGGTTATTTTCATAAACATCCATGCTCCTGTGAAATGCTTCTACATAAAAATTTTTATTATAAGATACAGAAGATCTGGCATACAAAGTGTAGAGCTCAAAACAAGTTTGACGTGAACGATATGTCTTACAAAAAGTGACTGGGGAAAAATGGACAAATTTTACAACAAGGTGCAAGCCTGTTCAGGATACATTCTGAAATACACTCACCTAAAATCGAGAAATTTCAACACTGTCTTTTCAAAATCCGTACATGGAATAGTAGCCACAAAATATGATTACATGCTTAAAAATCAATTTCTACATTTAAGTCATACATAAGAGAAGTTTAGGGTCATGAGGTATTTCTGAATTTGACTGAAATGTAATAAGCTTTCCCCGGTACGACTCTGCACAACATTAGCTAGGACACATTATATATGACAACAAAAAGCATTCTGTGTCAATCTGCCACAGAGCAGTGATGAGCATAACTTATCACTAATTACCTGCACACTTCTTACAGATGACAACACAGAGATTGATGGATGCCCAGTCTGGATCCGGGGCTTTGCAATCTGCACAGCTCCTGTTGGACTCATTGAACCAAATCTTCTCAGCTACTTCATAATCAGAGAGAGTTTCTGCTATCGACTGCTGCACAGCTTCAATCCAGTCTTGTTTCTCTTTTTCAGACTCCGCTGTAAAGCTGAAACAATTAACATTTCTGCGTTATTGATCTCCCTTGTAAAGGCCAATTAAGTAGTATGTTCAGTTTGCATATAAATTTCACTCCCAAATTAAAGAGCAGCTAAAAAATATGGCTTCTAGGCAGTGGTGGATTGTCTTTGCTGTTAAAAATCATCTACTTTAACAAACCTTTTCTTTTCTCTTTCATTTTCCACATTCCTTATGACTTTGTTTACATATCTTGAACAAAAATTAATGTATGCATTTTTATGGCCAAGATATAAAAATTGCCTTGTTAAGTCAAAAGCCTAAACAAGAGGCCATGTTTCCTAAGCAGTGCTTATATAATAATCAGTAAGAGACTGGCTCAGTTTCAGGACTATTGGCATATTTTGCCAAGTAAGTATGCCATGACAGTCAGAAACTACATTATCAAAAATGTCCACCAGAAATTGTGATTTTGTTTTCAGACATAAAATATAGATCCTTTTTTGTAATTAGAAGAATGTCCAGATGACTTTAAGAAACTGAAAAATAAAAAAAAAAAATTGGAAGTGCTTACTATTCTAACAGATTTCTAACACATTTTTAGCCATGTTCTGATTTATTCTGAATCTTGGTGTTTACTGGGTGTTTTAGTCAAGAGAAAAAACATTAAACAGCAGTTCACTCCTTCAAGAAATATTTACTGAGCACCTATAATGTACAAGGGAATGTATTATACTACAGTCTACATATTTTGTCCATGACCCACGAAGTGATTCTTCACATTAAAATATACTTTCTAAAGATGAAAATGCTTTAAAATACAATGAAAATAACAGATGGCTAACATATTCTAAATAACCCACAAAAATAAGTGATCTACATGGATACTTTTTGAAGCACTTTATGATTCCATTACCACTATAATATTCATAAAATTCTTAGTTGTTTCTGGTTCTATCAGAAACTGATCATAGCCAATATATATTTATATTTTCAGTTGAGGCTAGAATCTACATATTTGAACATAAAGCTTATTATTTTTATGAGATCATTTCTTTCTCAAAATTTGAGCCAGTGGACATATTTTGACAGACAAAATGAACAACAGATTTGGTAGTAACTTTGAAATTTCTAAGTAATTGTTAGTTCTTCAAAAGCCTAGAGCAACTGCCTCTGACCTGCACACTACTGTGTGTGTGGTCATTATTTATAATAAATGACTTAATGTAGGTGAACTCAATAGATATTGACTTATGCCTATTCAGTATAATAAACCTATGGAGTCATTATAATTTATTAAACTATATTAAGGACTTTAAATATTCTTTTCATCGTCATAATGATGCAATTAGTAGAATACCACAATGTAAGATATGTAATAAAATGCTAAAATATTTGGATCGATAAGTGTTTTGAGGGCCAGTAAATTCAAGATCACTTTAAGCTGAGTCTCTCGAAGAAATCATAGGGAACAACTGTAATTAGAAATTGATCTTAAATGAGGGACTATATTTGATTAGTATAAAAAGAAGGCAAACTAACAATATAATCTGAAAACAAGGTAACATGTCCTTTTAATCTTATTCCTTCTAAATGTAAAGGAATATATTACATATTTGTTGATAAAGAATTAACATATTCACCAAGCCCACTAAGTAAAAAAGGTATTAAAAAACTACTCAAATTTCATGAAATAAATATCTTTTCAGGTTGCATGATTATTATTCAGGTCATGTTTACAAGATAGTTAATATACTGGCTAATAAATTAGACAATATGGAAAAGAAAGTAGATAATTTTGTGTCCTATAAGACATAAAATCACCACTAGCAATATAAAGGTAGCTCACCCAAGATTTCCTGTAGCAGTACAAACACAAAATACTTAAAAACAGCTTACCTGAAGCTCTTATAGGGAGTGATTATTTCAAAAGATTGTTTCACAGTTCGGTCCACTTGCTTCACATTTGCTACATTCATAGGAATTACGGTAATACCAAGTCCACTCTTAAAATCCTAGTTTGGAGAAAAACATTAAAAACTATCAAGAAACCAAAAAGATAGATGTTGAAAACATGGTATTTTCTAAAATACAAGAAATCATATCAAAGTTTACTATACATCTGTATATGGAATTTAAAAATTCATTAGAAAACAGATTGAGAGTGATTTTCTTATTTTAGATAGTCACTTTGAATACAGAACAATACTGTCCCATATTAAACTTGACAGTCAGGCTATTGATAAAGTATGGGTTTCTTTCACAAGAAAGATAAATTGATTAGGCCACAGATACTGAACTGCATGTGCTTTGCTTTTGAAAGCAGGCACTGTATTCATCTTTATCCATTCAGTAAAGGAAACTAACAGTTAACTTTGCCATGTACCAAGCATTTTCCTACGTGGCAGAGCCAAATGACATTGAGAGGTTAGTATAATTACTGTTTATATAAAAATATGGGGAAACCCATGCTCAAAGGGATGAAGTTATATGGAAAGTACAGCTAGTCGTACATGGCAGAAAGGAGTAGAAGGCCAAGCTGTCTGGTGGCTATTTTGTTTGCCACATTGGATTCCCTCTGCTGTGTCACATTATTTTTCTCCTCAGTTACTCTCAAACAAAAGTGTTACTTGTTTTATGAAGTATACAATTTTATCTCATTTTCAATATTTATTGCTTTCCTTTTCCATCAATCAGATTCTTAAAAAGCTCCTCTAATGCTACTTTGGCATAACAACTGCCATTTGTTCAACATCTATAGTCACTATGTTCAGCTTGTCTCGTGAAGATTAGAAATCGCTCAAAGGGCGAAAGCAGAGCCTGCATCCTGAAAGCATTAAAGTTTGCAATGTGTCATCCACTCATATGGGTTCTGAAACCTGTCAATTAAATAGTGTCAACACTTCATAAACTATAATCTGTACTTCAAAAAATGAATTACCTTTGTTAACAGATTTTTATCGAATGTGTTCCCAATTGATAAATTAAATTATGACTAGGAAAATGCAGTATATTAAAGGCAAAATACAAAAAATATTGGTCCATTTTCAATGATAACACTTGGCAGAGACTGTGAAAGACCTATTCACAGGCTTCTTCTCTGTCTGTCCTGCTATATAGACTAAAAGTAAAAGTCCTATTTTCCCATCTCCCCTACACCTAGGAGTGGCCATATATTATAGTTTGAATCAATAAAGTATAAATAATTCCTGGTGGGAAAGACAGGGAAAGGCAGAAAAACCTTAGAAAAAGAAAGTCATTCACCCTTGCCTTTCTTCTTGGGAAATGACATCTGGAAGCCTAGAAGCCATTTTAGAACTTTAGAATCCTTGAGAAGACAAGCCTGAGGACAAATTCTTATAATCTATGGATGCCAAAGTGAGGAGGAAAAAAAAAGAAAAAGAAAACAAAAAAGCAGGAAAAATCCTGTTTCTTGGTAGCATCAACTCAACTCTCTACAACCTACACCAAATAGTTTGTTAAAACAAATCCCTATCTAATATTTAAGCTATAACTTCAGGTTTTTGTCATTTAATACTCATGTATTCCTGACTGATAAAATAAGTGTAAAAAATTTAAACAAAATTTCCCCCATTTTAGGGTATCCAGAATTTCTGGCCACAAATTGTGGAAAAGCTTCTCTAACTTCATTTATTTTTTTAACATATAAAGTTTTTAGTTAGGATACGAAAATGACTCATGTAGATACGAAATCGTAAACTGGATGTTATTTTTTTTCTGATGAAAGAACAAATAGCTCATTTTGTTAGGAGAAACAAGCCAGAAATTGAGAATCAGTTATATAAAATAAAAGATGCAGAGAAATGCTGAGTATTGTAAAATAATTAGAATGGGAGTAATGTACTTCCATTTTGTATAGTAAACCCACTTAATGAAAAATGCTTGACATTATCTATGAGAGAAGGAAAAATCACTTTTCCAATCCCACATTTTAAGCATATTGTACAGGGCTGAACTTTCTTACTAAATAGACAAAAAAAAAAAAAAAATTCCCAATGGTCTATAACAATGTTCCTGCTAAGTAACATTACTGTTAGATAAACTCCCAGTGCATGTGATCGGGAACTCAAGCTCTCTTTCCTAAGTGAGAAAATAAGCTAGGAGTAGCAAGATACAATTATTTTTAAAACAACTTTCTGATGACTCACCTTGATACAGCGGTAAACTCTAGAATAAATACTTGGACTGTACATCCTTCAAACAATTCTCCTTAATGAGGCTTTTGATAAGAGCTAGCTACCAGATCACTCCAGGTTATGTTCTCTGATGGGGGCCTGGCCTGCAAGTACTGCATGGTTACTATTGACAGAGGCACATAATACTCTGGCCACCATACTAGCGGATGGTAAGAATGACAACCTTTATGAAAACTAATGAGCGTCATCAAGGTTCCTGCCTAAATAGATGGCCCCTCAACTGCACAAGCACATCTTGAGATATCTACATATAAATCTTTGAATTCTATTAAAATAAGTGAGGGCCAGCCCAACACCCCAAATTTCTCCCAAGCAAAGCAAAGCAGATTTTTTTACTCTGGAATATTGTAGACCATTTATCTGTTGCTTGCCATGGCCATATGGTTTTGAGTAATTAGAGTATCCACAGAACTCACCAGCACAAATTGACTATAAAATGTACATCAGCGTAACAAAATAAATGTCAGTGCTCTTGAGAGCTATTAAATATGAAACAACTGCATTTTCTATGGAAAATATTTTTGGTGACATTAAACCATGTTTTTTCAGACAATATTTAGAACATATTTAGAATATTTCTTATTCCTCGATGCTCTTCACAATTTCCCATGACAATCTCTCCCTCCCACCCAGAGTCCCTCTGGGACTCTGATTCTGTGAATCTTGGGACACAAACTACGGGTCTTTAATATGTAAACACAAAACTACAGCCCCATGGTTTTCATGTGTGGCCAATACTAAGAAATACTGATTTAGGAAGCAGAACTAGTTACAGAATTTAAACAATATGAGTATGCAATATCTAAATATCAGAACACAAACACTTCTGCCTCTTTTAGAATGGAAAAAAAAGTTATCAGAATATACAAAAACTATTTGAAATCATTAAGACTATTAGTTTAAAATAAGCAGGCCAGAACACAATGTCATGTTGCATTGACAAGATCCTCTTTGTCCTGGGTGCAAATTCCTGTGCTAATGTCCAGAGACTTTAAAAGCATCATCTTCATTAAGCATATGGTGTATTCCATAATTGATTTAATATTTATTTGTGTGTGCTCTGAAGTTTATAAACAGCCACGAAATCTCATTTGATATTCTTAATCAGTGGTCCCCAACCTTTTTGGCACCAGGGACCAGTTTCATGGAAAACAATTGTTCCACAGACTGGACGGGGGGAGGGTGTTATCAGGCAGTGATGTGAGTGATGGGGAGCAGCTGTAAATACAGATGAAGCTTTCTCGCCACTGACTCCTGCTGTGCCCCCCTCCCACTCCTAAGTTTCAGGGAAGACGACTGTTCTACTGAGGTGGGATGGGGGATGGAAGAGCTGTCCCTCACAGGCCATGGATCAGTACCAGTCCATGGCCTGGGGAGGAGGGACCACACGTAAATAATCCTGTCAATTAGGCAGAGCAGATATAGAAAATTTTTAAATGGTAAATTACTCCTGGCAAAGCAGTGCTTATTAAGTACCCAGCATGTGCCAGAAATGGTGCTAAGACCTGGGTCTGCACAATAGCATAAGACAGGGTCCCAGCCTTGGGGAAGCTCATGGTGTAAGCACGGAACGAGAGAAAGTTGTAGTAAGGATAATGAAA
This sequence comes from Mirza zaza, assembly GCA_008750895.1. NCBI lineage: Eukaryota > Metazoa > Chordata > Mammalia > Primates > Cheirogaleidae > Mirza > Mirza zaza. Next base: position 94,353 of record VSMD01113732.1, read on the forward strand.
GAAAAGCATCTCCTTGCAGGGCAAGCACAGAATTCAGCCCAGAAAAGAGAGAGTCGTCTTCATAAAAGCCTTTCTAAAGGCTGTGACATTTGACTAGCCAAAGGACAAACCCTGGACTAGCCTAATGTTCAAGCATGCCTCTTTGGCTTCAGTTCACTCATCCACGAAAGAGGTTAACAGCAAAACCTACAGCATCATGTTAGTGAGGATTAAGTTAATGCAGTCAAAATGCTTGAAAGAATGCCTGGAAAATAGTATGTGCTACACAGGACCAGTTAACTATTATTATTATTATTTTGTACCTTTAGAATTTGAAACCAACTGAACACATTACCTATTTAAAAATTAATTACCAAAAATACATGTTCAAAATTAACTAGCAGGATGCTTTTAAAAAACACAATGAAATGTGAATATTAAGTGTTCAAGAAAAAATTAAAAATAAATTACCCATTAACCACAATCTGATTGTGAGCTTTATTCTCATGAAAAAGAGGCAAGAGCCAGGGACAAGCCAAACTTTCAACCTTTAAAACGTTATAATAAACTGGATTGAAAAAATTGCACAAAAATTCAGCAGGTAGAATTACATTATTATAGAAAGTAAAAAGCTAAAAGCACATTCTGGAGTAAGCAATATTTTACATTTAATTTGCTGTGGTAGAATGTGGGATCTCAAAAAGCATGAATCCTACCACTAGTACCAATAGAGCAATGGCCATGCTTGGCCTAGCAGGTCTGGACACTGCAAGGGTGGTTCAATGGCCAAGTGGGCACTGTGGGTCAGAACTGGGAAAGATCCTGAGCCATGCACTGGCTGGCTGTATGACCACTGACAAGTGACTTAGTTTATCTAGACCCCAATTTCCTTAATTATGAAAATAGAGTCTTATCTATCTCATGTGGTATAATTATAAAAATTAAATAAATCAATATAAAGAGCCCAATACAACCAATTATTTCATTTGAGGGTTCTAAATTAATTCAGAATTTATCTGCAATAAAAATATTGCTATTTTATTTATAACAACTGAAAGTATTCACACCAACACTTCTATATTAAACATTCAGGTACACTCAATGGTAAATATTAACCAAGATACTGAAATGGGTTATTCATGAGAATTTTCAGCAACAGAACTTGGCTAAAACTATAATACATTTTAAAACCACATAATGCAAGAACAAAATATAAGTTTGATCCCAAACAGAAAAATTAAGGTAGGGTTTGTTAACCCCAAATCTGCTGAAACCTCAAATCTATTTTTGGAAATGCTGGATGCCAAGTTTCCGTGCCAGGAATTTAAGAACTCAGTGCTTAAACATTTGTTGAAAACAGATGTGGCATTGTATGACATTGGCACTAGACTTCCTGGGAAGCACCAGATGCAGAGTTTGGCCATATACAGAACCCAGAGAATTTGAGGCCACCACCTCCATCCTGCTGCTCCTTTCTGTACCACACAACCCAGAGCCCTATGAGGTCTATTTAAATTCTATTAGAGTTTCATTCCCATGCCAGAACACCAGGGAACATTATTTTGGGATGAGTGAGGGGGGATGAGTCTCTTGTTATATCCTGATTTGAGAATGTTTAATCAAGTGAGTTTATGTAGTTAAAACCTCAATGCCACAATTATCCGCAAATGGATACCCAAACCCACCACACAAGACATCTGGTTGTAATGAATTCACTAATATTAATGTGATATTAAAAAAACTCATCAGGAAAAGACGGGAGACTGGCTGTCAGGACAGCATAATAAATGGAAATCAAAGCCAATTCTCTTAAATTTGCCTCATGTCCTTTGCAGAAATTCCTTTTAAATAGTAATGTCATGTATATAACAATACATATGTTTACCTCAATGTATGTTTGTATATGATTACCTCATTTAAAATTTTAAAAATACTGGTTCGCATACTATATCAATATCATTTCAAGATAATTTAGAAAGTAATTATTATTCCAGAATATAGAAAATCTACAAGCTTTGAACTGATTAAAAATAGTTTAATTATATAAACAAAATTTCTACAAAACAAAAATTAACTGAAAAATAAAAAGTAACCAAAATAGCTCAGAAAAAGTTTTATATATATATATAAAATATAGCATGAAGATAAGTTTATTATATAAAGAGCTTTAAGAAATTGACAAGAAAAACAATAAAATCCTAATAAGTGGACAAAGAAGACAGAGACAATTTATAGAGAAAAATAATTTTAAAAGAAAATTTTAAAAAATAAAGATAAATGCTCCCTCTAGTGAAGAAAATAGCTACAAATGGCCATTAAGTCAGCAAGTTCATTATACCTATGTTTACTGAGTGCCAGCTTTGCGCGTGAAGGCACAGCAGTGAATAAATATTCACACTATTAATTTGGAAACATAAAAATTACAACTATTAACACCTTTAAAGTTAAAATGTAACTGATACTATTCGTATAACTAACAGTATTTTAAACATAAACAACTCTTTAGGAAAGGGTCATAGGAATTTCTAACATAAAAAATAATAATAATTAGAAAGGAAAACAAAACTACATACAGAATGCTACCACAAACCTCATTTATTTATTTAACACTATTGCTACTCTCATTGGAAAGTAAGGTCTCAGACAGTAGCGATACTATGGGTTTCTATGACTAGTGCCCAGAGTGGAGCCCAGAAATAAGAAAGTGTGTGCTAAACATTTGTTAAATAGATGAATCAATCCAGACACAGGGTGCCTGTAGTATAACCTATACAAATGCAATTACACAACTCATTTTATACAATGTTGAAGTAATAATGTAGAAAAGTTGTCATAATTGTAACACACTTCAGGCATATAAAACATAGGCAGAGACAAGGAATAGAAAAAAATGTGCAAAAATTAAAAGGGTGGGGTTATGAGATGCTGCTAAATATTTAAGAGATGACATAATTTATGTGATGATAGCACCACATTGTTTTGCAACAGGGGAGGACTCAGGTAAAGAATCTGACAGTCAGTTTCTACTATACCATTTTCCTCTCTAACAAATGTTTCTACGTGTATCTTCATAGTTCTTTTCTACTTATTCTTAAAGTCTATCTGGAAAAGGAAAAACAAACAAACAAAAATAAAATACCTAACATTTCCCACGGCATTTCACCTAGGCAGCTACTTCACACTTCAGTTTCTATAATCTGCTAATGAATAAAAGGGAAACAAAGGGATGAAAAAAAGTGAATCTTTGAACTGAGCAATTTGGAAAAGCAAAATTCCACGTTAATTCCATGTTGAAGTGTATTACTCATGGAGTTTAGACCAGTCGGGGAACCACCTGCAGACTGGCATTCCTCTTGCTATTGTCACACCACTTCTCTTTAAAACAGAGAGAGAGAGAGAGAGAGAGAGAATTTTTAAAAAAGGACAAAAAAGTAAAGGCATTAATTATGATAATGTTTTAGCAGCTATTTTAACTTAGAAAATGTAAATTCTTAATTCAGTAGAGGAGGGATTCAAAAAAAGAGAAAACTACTGAAAATATATTTGTAGGAATGCTTGACATGGAATCTTAAGGACATCTCTATTGAAAGTCAAGAAAAAGCTCTAGAAAAATAATCTGTAAAATCAGCGTAAATTTCCAGACACATACACACAGTTAAATGAACTTATGGAAAATAGCAAATGAAAAATATCTCTACTGGTTTTCAAACACTTTTCCTTTCTGCTGACTTAGCAAATGGAGTTTTTAAAAATTCCTCCAATAAGGCATACACTGGCAATATAAGTCTATGTTAAGAGAAAGAAATTAGTTAAGGCAGGCTTTATAAGCTAAAAAATTAAAATCTTACATAAAAACCATTGAGACGTTACCCAAAAAAGCTCAGTAACTATAGACTAGTTTAGAATTATATATATATTAGTAATAGTTCCTCAAAACTTAAAAAAAGTCTTTCTACTAATAACTTAACTGTCCACTTAAGTGTTTGTTAACACTTAAATGTTTCAAATCAAGAAAAAGGTATATTTTCAAATTAATCAGAAAAAGAGGTATAGCAACCTCAAGTTGAGGGAGGAACTAAAGCAGCACTGATCTCATTAATATTGCTAAAGGTTATTTTTACACATTTTCCAACTACAGAAATATCTTGCACTCTTAACCCAAAGGCTTATCATTTTTGAAGAAGAAAAAGCCTTAGAGCAGTGTCTGGCTGTATGTGGTTTTTGGATCACCCATCACTGAAACTCCCAGGGTGCATTTTAGGAATGCAGATTCCAACACCCCATTTCCAGAAATTCTGAATCAATGGGTCTGGAATAGGTCCAGAAATATGGAATTCTAATACATAACTGAAGCGATGGCCTTAAGAGATAGTATTCCATCTCCCTTCTTTACATGATGCCATTTAAACCTAGAGAGACTAACTTAATTACCTGAGCCAATTAGTAGCAGAGCAAGAATGAAAACCCATAACTGCAACCTCCCAGTCCAATCTTCTTTGCAGTAAATGAGCTTCCTCTTTAATAAGTCATCAACATATGGCTGTAATAACTACCCTTCCACCTCTATCTACTGCCTGTTTACGCTCTCTAGAGTGACTGCCAAAGTAAATTAGTAAAACGATATAAATTAGAGGCAAGAAAAATGAAAATAGTTCCTATGATAGGGTAGTGTGGGTCAATTTCTTTATTTTTTATTCTATTCATGCTTTTAAGTTACAATAAGTGGTCAATAAGTTCACTGTTTTAAAATAAAAATAATATAAATAATTATGCTCTGTTGCATGGCACATTAGATCCAAAACAAATTAAGATAAATTAAGAAATTCAAATCTAACACCACTTACATTTTTATGATGAATAGATTTTTTTCCATCACTTTTGAAAAATATACAACTCCGTGTGTGTTTACATGTGACTGTGTGTATATACAGCTTTTAAAATTTGCACCATACAATTTTATTATCCTTTAGTTCTTTTCCTAAAAGAAAGGTTGATGCTCTCACTGCCGTAAAGCCCTCTGCTTTCAGGACAAAAACTCCTTACTTAGCATGTCACAAGGTTGTTCACACGTGCTTCACCATGAGAGAAAACAAGCGCAACTTTCCTCTGGATACAATGGTGTACGCCGGAATGGAAACACAGATGAAAATGGAATGGTTATGTCAAGTCTTCCTGAACTTAGACACTCTTACTTATTTATACAGTTTCAAACAACTAATTCTTTAAGACTTGACTCAAGATCAATTCCCTTAAGATCTGACTCCATATGATATGATGTAATTAAACAAAGACACACACAAACAATAGACATTTTTAAAGGTGCATTTATAGGCATGCTAGTGTACAAAAAAGGACTTGAAATACATCAAACATGTCTACTTATAAAAAGATGGAGAGGGGTCTGGCCTTAATGAGCTAACGTCTTAGGAGAACATATTCATTACTTGAGTACATGGAAATGTTTCTTATTCCTAGACCATGTTAAATACCCCTTTTTTTGCACCTCTCTGTAACTCCTGCACAATCTAATTCAGCACTGAGCTCTCCATCCATCATAAATGCTGGTCTTGCTTGATTTTTCCTCCCAGAAGTTAAGACTTGTGTCCTCCTTCTCAGGAAGAACATCGTTTTTAACGTGCCTGGCATGGTATGCAATGTTTATTGAATGTATACTCTGAAACCCACAGGCAACTAAATTGTTCAACAAAAAATCCAGATTCCTAGGCTATTTCTAAAAGGTCACAGTCATAAAATTTCTTTTCAACCTAGACTTTAAAAAGACAGTTGGTATACTGGTTAAGAAACTAGGCTTAGAGTTATAAAGTTCTGGTTTTAAATTAAACTCTGCATGATAAACTGGAATCCCCAAATTATTTAATTCTCATTTTCCTTATCTATAAAACACAAATGAGAATATCTTCCTTTTATATATGTGGGAAAGATTAAAAGGGGATGTTTACAGAATCATACCTGGTACTCAACAAATGGTAATCGTTATTATGGACACACACAATTACTAATACTAAAGCAATAATTTCATATAATTTTTAGATAATCAGAATGTTAGTATAGCATTAAAAATATCTATCTTACTTTTAGAGAATAAGTAGCTCAGAAAATCTAGGTAATGTGAGCAATGAAACTAATAATTTGAAGTCCATCAGATCTGTGCAAGTAAAAAATGAATACTTCAATTAATTTGGCAGAGTAACTTCCATGCTGATACATCCGAATTATGCATTTTTAACCACCATTGCAATAAGAAAAGTTTTAATCATCTTACTTCACTGAATAAAAATATTCATATTCAGTTCATACACATTATTAAGCTGTACATCACTATTTTTCTTGAGGAATATGCTAACTGCCCAAGTTATTGATATGTCGACAGTGCTCAATGATGCCTTCCACAGTTAATTGGCTAAAAAGTCTTATCCAAAAAAATGTAGTAAGTTCACACTGAAGTTCATAGGATGCCTTGGATAAAGATCTATAGTTAACTTTTGTGAAACTTTTTGTTTTGATATCCTTATTTTTATAATGAAAATAGCATTTATATTTTATCTTACCATAACCCATTATAATGTAACATGAGTTGATATTAGATCAGATATCTAGATTTTAATTCCACAAATAATTATTAAGCATCTAATATATATCAGGATGAAAGATTTTTAAAAAGTTATTCCTAAAAAGGGGTAAAGAAAGAATTTTCTTATGCATATTAAAAACCAAAAACGTTAGAAAAGAAAGTCTACAAAATCTAATGAAGCTAACAGGATTTGTTAAAACTTTATTTTACTATCAGTCTCCTCAAAACATTTAAATTCTCTGTTGAGCCTTTTGATATTAATCAACCCAATAATTCAAGTCTATTTTACTTATGTGTATGTGATATGTCTGTATAGATAAATATGTGCATGTTTATGTGTGCATTTTTGCATATACATACATACATATATATACACATATATAGCACTATATAGTCTCTAATAGTAAACACATATAGAGCACACATATATATAGTCTCTAATAAGTCATTTTCTCTGCAAGAAACTTATCTGCTCAAAAAAACAAAAAGCATATCAATAAAACCCTGTAAACTCAAGCAAATATGTTACCTGTGTTTATTATTTTCTATCACAAAAATAAAAGCAGCACAGCAAGCACAGAACTGAGACTATTTCATTGACAGCTGTAATGATTAATTGGGTCTTAATTATTCTCTCATGTAGTTTCATACTGTTACCTCAACTAAAGCATACTTTTCGAAAATAATTTTCAGTGATTCTATTTCCTCAGTCCCTTAAAAGGATGATATCCAGCCTCAAACTTGATGTAGACACTTTCCTGCTGGTGAAAACACTGAAAAATTCAACAAAACTGCTCTTTCTTTGTTACCTTAAGTGGAGTACTCAACACAAAAGCAAGACTCTGTAAGTAAAAACATTAATAATTCTAACAAAGCACAGTTGTTAGTATAATCAAAAAGCAACAATTTGCAATGACTGTAACATAGCTCACCTGTTCATTTTTGCAAAGCCACACACTATTTCCACTTAACACTGTAAAAATTTTGGCTTTATATCCTCTCAATTCAAGATATCCACATTTCTCAGGTGTAACAACTGTTTGAGACTGTGAGGTAAGGGACTCTGATTTCAGTGCATTTAATAGTATGCTGATCCAGTCATTTCTTTCCTCTGAAAATAAAGACAGGAGAAAATACACAAATCCATATATAAGTTATATAAACATAGAAACAGCAACAAGAAATCTACTCTCTTTCTAACAGATAATTCAGATTCTTTCCCGCAATCACGATTTAAATGCTACTGTAGAAAAGACCAATGGCTCAACTCTTTGAGGGAAAAAGAATAACACTACTCAGCTTTCCCGGAACCAGTACCATTGGCTTCACTTGTGAGCTTATTAGAAATGCAGACCCCACTCTAGACTGGACAAATCAGAATCTGTATTTCTAAAAAGAACTACAGATGATGGCTATCCCTGTTAATATCTGAGAAGCATTCTTTTAAATTACTCATGGACTGAAGTTTCTCTTATTAATAGAAGAAAGTAATACTGCTATCCAACAAGTAACAGATCTTACGTGGTAAAGCAGTTACCAAATACCCAGAAAATCTTACTGACAGTCACTTGGAACCTACTGTACTCAGCTGTATGCCTGCCTTCAGGTTCACTCTGATTCCACTCTCACCACAGTGACCAACAGCAGCATCTCACCTGGCAAATTAAAACTTGGTTCTCCCACTCCTTCCACAAAAGCTAAGTGACCTTCAACTACGAACAACTCCCTGTGTTACTAGCATAGGGATTTGACCTAGTCCTCAAGGAGCAACTGAAGCTATTAGTCAAATTAGATCGGAACACATAATGGAACACCGAATAGTGTAAACGTCATACAGATGATATCAAATAATATAGGAGTCAATTCAGTTGAGATAAGTGATGTGCTAAAAGTCATATAACAAGTTAGTATTAACATTAGAAGAATCAAATGTTTCAAGTCTTGACTATTCTTGACACCATAAAACAAAGGGGGTCTTGAGAAAGAGGAGCAACTGAAAAGCTTGGTAGAGGGAAGAACAGAATGATTCTGAGCAGAGGATAACATAAGAACAAAAGAAGGACGAACTAACATCCATTAAAAGACTAACTTATAGATGAACATATTTATTAATATGATTTTTACTCACAAGCAAATAATGGGAAAAATGGCAACAGGATCTGTACTGCCTATTTAAGGAATTTAAGGCAAAAGAAACCATTTCAGGATTCTTAACCAAAGAAATGCCATGATTAGGGCAACATGGATGATGACAGGTAGACCAAACTGGAAGTCTGGAGATCAGGAATAAGGCAACAGAGACTTAAAATACAGTGAAAATGGAAATAAAAGAATATATAAAGAGTCAAGACATTTAGGAGAATGAAAAATAGTGAATACATGTGTTAAAATAAATAAATTACTGAGAGCAAAAGGGAACTTAGCATCTAAATTGGCTAGGAGGAGAGATAGGAGGATCCAATTAATTAACAGAACTACGTCCAATTTTCAGCACCCTGGCATGAGCATCTAGGCAGACCAATAGCAATGTATGAACAAAGGTAATCTGTACGAGAGAAGACCCATGGAAGTGGATAAATATTTAATGTAAAGAGAGAAGAAATGGACAAACCTTAGTGTGGAATTCTACCTATGAGTCTGGAAAGTAGGCTATCAAAACAAGGAGAGAAATGGTTATCAAGGCAAAAGGAAACAAAACAGACTGAATCTCAGGGAGGAAAACCTTTCAAGGAGGAAGGAGAGGAAAAGAGCAAATAGGGCCCAATTGGGAAATCAGCCACTTTCTCAGATACGTCTAAGACAAATCTTCCCAGAATAAATTCATTCTGGATTGAAATAAGTCTCCATATTAAATCTGTTCACCTTCAAACACAAATATAGTTATTTCATAAGTCTTAATTTTTAAATTATCTTCATTTTTGCTCACCTTCAAAACTACTAAAAACATTTGGTTGTATCTTTAATGACCAAAAAAACTCATTCAACAATGTTTTATTGCAGATATTACATATTCCCCCCAAAATTGGTGGTTGTTCCTATATATCAGTATAAAACACCTATAAAATGTCCCTGGCATTGTAGTATATCATAAACTAAACAACACAGAAATAAATACTCAGGTAGCTAAGTCAATGTCAGTATACAGCAGGTACTCTACAATTTTACATCTGTATAAACACACCCAGATTGAACCATAATAATTTATTACCTTTTTAGTAACAGAAACAGGCCTTCCACTTTACCTGGTTATTACATGTGATCATTAGTTTCACACAAGCTATTTCTGCCAAGTAAATGGTATATAATGGTTTTTGTTTGTGTTAATCCACTCAAATCAATGAGTTTGAAATACAAGTTATAATTTAATAAACTGAGCCTAAGTGGTTGTGGCATTTAGATTACTGTTAGTATATACCTTAGTTTCTCAAGAATTAATTTGAAACTATCAATTCCATCTGTTGGACTTAAGCATATTTTGACTACATCTCAATACATGATTCCCTCATAGCCTAGAAGAATTATCTAGCTCCTGAGGGCCCCAGTTATTAATAGGAAGTAAACAGTCATGAAGAAGAACAGGAATTAACAGTAACATTCAGTGTATTCTTTACTACCCATGCCAGGGGAGAGACATAGTAGAACAGATCATTAGAACATAACAAAATAGACTGCAAGTGCCATTTGCACTTGGCTGTGCAGCATGCAGCCTTAGACATGGGGAATGTGCTTCCATGAGTCACAATATCCCAAACTAAATAACGACTTCCTTTTGGACAAGTGTCTAGAGCAGAGTTAGACAGTAGGCTAGCTTTTCCTTTCATTCTTTCCAATAACAAACACCCACTGGGTGCCTGCCTTGATCTTAGCACTGTGCGAAGCACCTTTCCCTCTGAACACAAGCTCCAACCTAGACTGGCTTTGCTCCAAGCATAGCATTCCATGCTAAGAAAAAAAGAAAAAGGAGTAAGGGAAACTAATAATAAGTGTTGAAATTGTCACTTTCTTGTGATTATGCTAGAATGTAATAAAAGATAATACAAATTTCCTAAAACCTCAAGATAGTTGTTGATGTTTTCAGGAATAAAAGCCTATAGAATAAGAATCAAAAACAGAGGTTAAAAAAGGTCAACAGGAGAGACAATATTCTCTGAACTGCTAGATTTATCAGTAGGCACAATCGTTAGTAACAACAGATTTATTATACTAGAGATTACTACATAAGGGCCATGCAAAACATCAATGACATAATCTAAAAAAGTTTAGCTGGCCCCCTTCCTTTGGTCTGATAATATGGTCTGACTAAAGAGCCCTCAGTGTAACCCATGATCAATATTAGAGAAGGAATTATTGCACATCAGGTTGTTCTTCAAACTGATAGCCACTCATTCATACAAATATTTACTGAGTGTTTAATATGTTTCAAGACCTATTCTGAATACTAGGAATGGAGAAATGAACAAGATAGATCGCGACCTTATTCTCTTGGAATTTACACTCTAGGGAAAGAAGGAAGGCCAAAAGAACTTGGATATATAATTTATTCCACAGTAAGAAGTACAATAACATACAGCACAGGATGAGGGGCTTAGGGAGTGCTATTTCATATAGGGCAATAGAAAAGCCTCAGAAAGGAGGAGATAATTAACCACAAGCTTAAAGGAAGCGAAAGTGATGAGCAAGCCAGAGCGTGGCTGGAGGAAGAGCATTCTAGGATAAAGAGAACATGTGTCAAGGCTCCGAAGCAGCAGCAGCAGCAGGTCTGGCATATTCAAGGGAGAAGAAGCCCCTGCAGTTGAAATGTAGTGAAGTGGGGAGGGTATGGAAGGTGGTAAGGATGGGGAGACCAAGGCCAGGTCATGCAGGGGTTTTTGGACATCGTACGTGTTTGACTCTCAGTAAGACACAGAGGCAATGAGGCATTTGAAGTGGACTGACATGACCTGACTTTCTTGGTGAATGGTCACTCTGACAGCTGTACTGAAGATATGAATGTAGTTGATCAAGAGACCTGATTAAAATATCCAGAGGGAGGTCGTGGCTTGTAGTATAGTGGTAGCAGTGCAGTGGAGGTGTTGAGAATTGATCTGAGTCTAGACATATTTTCAAAGTCAAACTGACATGATTTGCTTGCTGATGGACTAGATGGGAGATATGGGAAAAGGAAAAGATTCAAGAATGACTTCACACTTCATGGCCTAAGCACCTAGGAATTCTACTTACAAAGATGGAGAAGATTACAGGAGAAGAAGTGTTGTGGAGAGGATGGAAACAGGAACTAGACATATGAAGTCTGAGATGCTGTTAAGCACCCATGTTGAGATAAGCAGGCAGCCGAATATACGATTCTAGAGCCAGAGATGGAGATGCACATTTGGGATCAGTCACCTTAAAACCATGAGACCTGCCTCAAAACCAGACTTGGGACCCCACAATAGAACATTTTAGAAGGAATATGAGGTCCTAGCAAGTTCCTGAAATATGTGTCAGGAACTTCCAAAATACCATGATAAAGTCTATAAAGAAGACACTTAACAAACCACCACTGAGATTGGCAGAGTGATAAAGTAAAGGGCCAGTAAACGTTTCATGTCTTGCTTCTAAAACCAGTGAAGATTGCAAAAGAGATAGAAGTCTGCTTGTCCAAAACAACAATGGGGAATTTATATGTTTCTTATGCTAGGCATTCTTTAAATAAATATTTTTAATAAAAAAACTTTCTCATATCAGTATCTCAGCTGCCCCTGGAGAACTGTCTGATGTTTAAAAAGAGAACTGAGAGCCTGCATACCTGCCTGTTTCCCAAGTGCCTAGACTCTGCTAAGGTGGACAGAAACAGAATCAGCAGCTGAGAGCCAATACTGGAAAATGGCCATGGAAAGGAAACGCCCACTCAGGATTCTTAAGCTCTCTTCTAACCATGAGAGCTGCCCACTCAAAACATCACCTGTGTTTTTAGGTAACACATCTGTATGTGTGACTGCAGGTGCCACAAGGATACATACTAACTAGGGAGATCATTAGCTGTTAGGATGTTCAGACCAATTCCAATAGTTCTGCTTGACAAAAGCCATCAGATGGAACTTGCACTTAGGAAGAGTATTTTTAAGATGTTATTATTTCAATTTAATTACTTTCAGCTAAAGAATAATAACATTTCACTAAGAAACCTGGAGAAATTGAAGCCTTGGAAATTTTGTGGAGAAAAGATGCCAAATTGTAATCCTATCTTAGTAATGCCAGTGCATCCACAATTTAAAAATAGTGACTGATTTCAGTGAAGACTGTTGTATATGTCATTTAAAACCTTTTCACCAAAAATGAAAAATTCACCTCTGTTAACTTGACAAACTATTCCCTCTTCTGTTCTAAACTTTGATTTTGCTTCTTCATTCAACTGAAGCAAACTTTAATTTAGGTTAAAGTTCATTAAGTCAAATTTTTTATAAGCCACTATAGTTGATTTCCCAGTTCCCACAAAATAAAAAATCATCAGCCATTTGTATACACGGAAGGAAGAAAGAACACTTAATAAAACACATTTAGTATCTTGTTGAAGATGCCATAATAAATATATAAACACATATGTAAATATATATGCATGTATACATATACATACACATACCTCTATACATACTTATCTTTAAAATGTGAGTTATTCACTATATAAAAGTAATTTTCAATCAAAATAACTTATTTAGCAATTGCATGTGGATATAGCCTCAATTTTTACTGAAACACTACTTTCATGGTTTCAAAAATTAAAGACCTATAATCTGTTTAGCAAACAATAAATTTATACCAATGTTAATGAAATTCTTATACTAAGTTTACATCACAAAGAGGAACTGTACACCACAAAAGGCTTTATTGGTCACTTGTGAACATGTAACTTTTAAATATGTGTGGGTTGATACATTCTACTTAAATAAAATGTGTCTGTTTAACTTCTAATGTGGCAAGTAAATATGGCTAAACAGCTTTTCACACAAGTTGGAAGCTTTAGTTAGTACGTCTGTGTTAACACGCAGGCTATGTGGCGTATGTGAAATTCACTTTGAGAGGCCAAGAGGAAGGTGATACGCAACTCAAAGAAGTGAGTCCTCTCACTTCTTTGTGACAAGGCAGTCACCTTTCAGGGGAGTGGAAACCAGAGTATAAAGACAGACCGTCATGATAGCCAATCCAGAGAATCAACGTCATGTGTTTCAAGAAATACAGAAAGAGAAAAAAATGTGATTTCAAATACAAGTCAACTGTGGACAGATTTCAAATTTCAGTGTTTCACAGAAAGTGACTTCTCACGTACGCAATTCTGGGACAGGGTTGGCAAACTTTTTCTGTAAAAGGCCAGATAGTAAATATTTTAGGCTTTAATGGTCATACAGTCTCTGCCACAACAATTCAATGCTACCATTGAAGCACAAAAACTGCCATAAGACAATATGTAAATAAATGAGAGTGGCTGTGAGCTAATAATATTTTATTTATAAAAACAGGCAGCTGGCCAGATTTTAGGTTGCAGGCCACAGTTTGTTTACCACTACTCTAGGGCTATAGTTTTCATTCAACATTTCCTTTAAAATAACAAAAACATTTTTTTGTGTTACACATATACAATATATACATAGATATGTTTCACAATATAACACTTACTATAAGCAATGCACTTTGAGATTTCTTGTTTTATTTTATGTTTTGTTTTTTTGGTTTTTTTTTTTTAGGGGGGAGGAGGTTTGCTATCTTCATAAAACAATAAGTTGATCTCACAAATAGGTAGTAATCCAGTCTGAAAAAAGCTGCTCTAGTGTGAAAGGCAGCTGGAACAAATTCATTTATCCAAAGCAACAATGAAAACCTTCTAGTAATATAGAACATATATTGAATGTTTTCTATGTGTCACGCACTGACGTATGTTCTAGGAATCTAGCAGTTTAAAAAAGAGGACAATGTTGCCCCATAATAATTAACACTGTAGTAGTTTCAACTGGTGGTGAATACTCTTATTCACCTCCAGAAAAATGGGATAATAATTGTAATACTACCTATAAGACTGTTGTTAAAATCGACAATTTAGCAGAGTATCTGGCACATACCAAGTATTCAGTAAATTTTTTATGCATTATTCAAATAATATGTGATTATTTGCACTAAGAAGTACTCCTAAAAATTAACTTGAATTATATATCTATTCCTAAATAAAAGCAGTCTCTAAAATAAGTTAAAATCCAAATGCTTTAATTAATGAGAAGGCTTTACCTGTATTATTTGAAACTACTGAGATTTATAGTAATGATATATTATGATACTCAAACAAAATGTACAACAGAGAATGTTTCATTCCTCTAGCTCCTCCCTCCCCCATGAAACAAAATTCAGAAAAGATTTCTCTGTACACCTTAAAACTCAATCCAGAAAACACATGCCATCTTTAGGTCAATTTTTGTCAAGTGGCCCATAGATGATGTAGATAGACAGAATCCAAGAAATATAAAAGATGTTCCAATATCTCTAATAGAACAATTACAGTGCCAGCACAGTCAGTTAAGACCTGCCATATATAAACTTCCATAAAACCAACTTTTTAATAGAAAAATTGTTTTTGTGTATTAAATAAATATTTTGCATTAACAAGACAATACCTCAAATGTGAGCTCCATCAAAGCAGAAATTTCTATCTACTTTTTTTCCATTACTATATACCCCGAATTAATAAGTATTTGATACTTAATAGCTTCACACTAAATCTTTGTTGCATTAAAGAACAATAAACAACAAAGAATGTGTTGATTTATTTATGTTTTAATATTATGGATTTGAAAAATTAACATAAATGTAAATTATTTAAAATTAATACATTTAAAGGTTTCTTGACATTTCTAGTGTACTGATTGGTCAGAAATTAATGACTGAACATTTTATAGAGATAAAGAAATAATCTTACCTTCTTTTTCTACTCTAAAAACAAAAGTTCTTTGTGTTGTAACAACTTCAAATTTATTGTCTCCTTGAACTCGTACTGTTGATATAGCAGAAAGTGGAATTATTCCTTTCGAATACATTTCCTGTATAGGTTAGAGAAAAAGATAAAGAAACTCATGAAAATGAAGTTCTCTTGATCTCATAAAAAAGGAAAAGAATAGCATGGTATTTACAACTGCTTCTCTTTTACAATTTCAATCTAAATTTTTAAAATGACATACAGATGTTTGATTATACACTAATTTAATACCTAAGAAAAGAAACTATTAAATGTCCCTTTCTTTTAACCCTTTGCACTCGGATGTCAAGTGTGACTCGACACGGTTAATAAAAATTATAGAAATTAAAATTACTCTTTGAATGTATCAACAATTTGAAATATAAAAAAATCCAAATAAATAAGTTTGTATGAAAGGAAACTCCAGTTTTTTATTCTACTGCCGCACTTTGTAAAATCTGGGGTATTTAAAAAATTAAATCTCAAGTAGAATAAAGGAATCGAGCAAAAAGCAAGCAAGTGCAAAGGGTTAAGATGTCTTTTCAATTTTCTCTTCATCTGGAATTAAAATGCAAAAAATCAAATACAAACAATTCTACTAAACTAGCAATATATAGTTCCAAAAAACAGCAGCATGTTCTTTAAAATAATCTGGTCTAAATGATGTTATGGTGTTTGCAGGCATCTGCTGGCCACAACAGGTACTGTAACTGAACCATTTCAATACTACTGCTATTACATATTGAGCACAAAAATATACCTAAAAAAGTTGTTGGATTTTATCAATTAACCATATTGCTCAATGATTTTATGATGAGGATGTTAATCTCACACAGTATCACTTTACTTTTTATTCCCCAATGACTAAAAAGTGAAAAAAGATGGACTTGGCTATTTGCAATATGTATGTGCTACTTGTATAAGCACATAAATATTACAATTTTGTTCAAAATGGTCATTCGTAGGACTTTGATAACTTTTTCTCAATCTTCATTTCCCTTGACCCTCTCAAATCACTTGGCATGATGACTACCTCATGATTTCAATTATTTACTAAGGGTGTAAAATTTACTGGGCTCTGCATTGAAAAGAAAAGTCAAAGAGTCCTTATACATTCAAGGAGCCTCAAAATATAGCTAACTTAATGAGAGAAAAGTTTAAAACCGAGTACAAAGGGATACATATGAGTACAAAGATGGAATTCTTAATTCTGTTTAAAAGGGGTAAGAAGTATTTTTACAAACATGGTGACATTTGAGAATAATGGGTGTGTAGAGAAATAAGGGGACAACAATGTAGAATCAAAAGAGATGAGGCCACAAACATACATCAAGGCCACACTATGGAAGGTCTTGAATATCACAAGTTTGGACACATCCTTAAGGTGTTTCTTCACTTCCCTTCCACAGCATTATTCCTGGAATCCCCACTTTTGAGCAGGTTGCAAGTGTCCGAAATAACTGATTAGAATAAGGAGGTACTAAACCATTCCATGCAGAGAGCAAGTACCAAGTTTATATTCCTCCCTGCTGTAAACTCCTACCTTAGCAACAGGTAAGAGATAGTCATTGTCAGCAACATGGCATTCTGCTAGGATGATCTTCCTCTGCTAGTCAAGGAGACATACTCTACCACCATGGTATTCCCTCTTAGTTCTTTAATAGTTCCTCCTCCTTCACTGGCTCTGCTCCAATGTCCCATCCCTGATTTTATGTACCCACCAAAATCCTATCCATTCTTTAATGCTATTTTAAATACCGACACCATGAAGGCTTTCCTATATACTCTCATGTCGCCAAAAATGGAATATATTTGAACTGTGATTTAGGAAGATGAATGGACAACCTCGTTTAGAAAAGGGAGAAGGATGTCAAGAAATAAGCACTTAGAAAATAACTTACTTCTCCTTATTTTCCAATTTTTTTTGTTTTATCTTCTCTCCCTAAGAAAATTTCTTGCATTTCTTTTTTAATTTTAATTGACATATAACAATTATATATATGTATGGGGTACAGAGTCACGTTGTAATAGTTATACTGTATAGTGATCAGATCAGAATAATTATCTTATTCATCATCTCAAAACAATTATTTCTTTGAGGACATTTAATATCCTCTCTCCAGCTATTTGAGACTATTATTATTATTAACTATTATATAGGGATCCTACAGTGCTAGAGAACACTAGGACTTATTCCCATCTAGCTATAATTTTGTATCGTTTAACAAATCTCTCTATCGTCTCCTTCCACCTATCTGTCCCAGCCTCTAGTATCCTCTGTACTACTTTTTACTTCTATAGGATCAACTTAGCATATGACTAAGACATATTACTGAGAATGTGTGCTGCTGAATTTTCTATTCCTGGCTTATTTCACTTAATATAATGTCCTTCATTTCTACTATCTTTATACAGAATGATCTAAAAATCTCTCCCTTCCTTATCTATCCATTTCATTTAACCACACTGCCACATTTCAAGTCATCAGTAGTATAATGTACCTGTCCCATACCACAAACTTTAAAACTGAATTTATTATCACCTCAAGACCTACCTCCCTCTATACTTGTCCACTAAAATATCACTCTTCCAGTCGATCGGTCTGAAATAGGACAGACTGGCCTCTGACCTGTGCTGATCTTTTGCACACACATAACCAGCACTCTCCCTACGTCTACAGCATCAGCTTCCTCCTGCCACTCGCCGGCTCTGAATTCTACCCACACTGGCCTCCTTGGGGTTCCATGAACATATCATGTTTCTGCCCAAACAAGCACCTTTGCATACACAGTTTGCTCTGCAAGAAATCAAACTCACTTTTTTGCGTAGTCACTGCCTCTTCACTCTTCATATTTCAGCATAAACATACCCTCCTAAAGAAAGTCTTTTTGATCAGCCTCAGCCTCTTCTCTCAGGCTGCTCATCCTCACCTGGGTAAATAACCCTAGTTAAAGCTAACAGCAACTGGAACTTTCCCTTTATAGCAATTATTCATTGTAATTTAAATGGTGACTTTATATTTACCTGTGTGATTATTTGATTAATATAGTCTCCTCGAATAAGCTTTAGGTAATCTATCTATTACCCTCACCACGTTTCATGATGTAGTTGGTACTATAGAAATATTTTCTGAGTGAATCTTATGTTCTATCAATCACAATTATTACAAACTCTGATGGCTCATTTTTAATATTTTTTTAAAGTCATTTCTTATCACTTTCACTGAGCCTCTACATGAGTCTATACTCTGATAAATTAATGCCCGGCTTACTGCAACACTCTCCTGACTCGCCTCTCTGCTTCAGCTTGTTGTCCTTCTGAACTTTACTGTACATCATTGTTCAAATGCCACACAGCTGAATAAAATAAAGGTTCACAGGGGCGAATAAGAAGATGGGTCTTGATGTCTGCACAGGATTTTGATGGATGGCAATGGCTCGATGGAAGAACAAAAACATAAAGGGGAAAATGTAGGAAAAGACATGCTCAAGTTTCCCACAGTGTGTACTCACACATTGTTTAAAAAGATCATCACAAATAAATGCAAGACACGACTAGCTTAACAAAGGAAACCCTTTAAAGGCAAGTAGGTTAAAATGGCAATACAAGGCCAATCTAGACTACTAAGTGTTCTAGTAATTGAGAAGAAGGAGAGAACGTCTTCCCATTGTCAGACAATCTAACAGGTGGGAGGGGCCCAGCATCTTTAGCAGACAATGTGAGGGCCTCCATGCTGTAAGTCTGTCATAGCTGAGACCAGATAGCAGGAAATTAAGAATGTCTGAAAACATTTACAATTCATCCCCTAGGTGATCTGTTACAAAATTTTAGTTTGCATAAGAATTATAAAAGCTTATAGACATATACCCCTATTGAGATAATTAACTGTTGGCTACCATTTACCCCTTTTTCTCAATAGAGAAAAGTCAAGCAGCACTGTAGGGGGGAAAAACAGGAATAAAAGAAGATTCTCCTTCCACTAGATTTCTTTAAAGAGATTAAAAAAACAATTCTTTAAAAACATAAACTATGTAACTATAACAATGATATGATATTATATTATCAGGTAAGTACTTCTGGTAGAGTAACAGGGAAAAAAATTTGCAGATGATTAAAATATGCTTAAGAAGCAAAATGCTAGTCACTTTAACCTCAGGAAGTTATAGTTTCTCTGAAGGTTCATTTGTAATATATTATGAGATTCCAAAATAAATCTCATAATTTTTAACACTGTAGAGCTAATTTTATATTTCCCTTCTAACAATACAAGAGACAGCCAATTGTAGGAAAAAAATATACTCAAATGACAGGCTCAAAATGCCTGCATTTTTCAGAGTGTAATATTTTCTTTAAGGAAAAAAATTTTAAAGCATCCCTTAAGCCTGTAATACACAGATATCTAGGTCAAGTTTGTCATTTATCTACCACTTCCCTACAGTGAAATTCTGCCCACAGCTGAGTGAGAATGGGGGGTGAGTTAGATTTCTTAGTAGGGGATGAGATATCAAGGGCTGTTGGGATGATGCCATTTTCTGTGATACAATGAAGTCCTTGCAAAGATATGATTCAGCACATTGAGAAAAGTGGAAGAAAACTAGGGAGATGGGAAACACTGCACATTACCCAACCACATGTTTCTCAAGTGAACATTTAAATATTAAAAGACCCAACTGCTCTGCTCATACAGCCACTAAAATCACACACCCAGCCAGGATAGTAGTAGCGATGGCCACTCTCATGCATCCCTTTTGCCAGAAGGGTCACAACAGAAACTGTACCTACTTTTAGGAAACACCCACCCCAGTGCTTTTGTATTTTGTCAAAATGAAGCCAATCATCTGGACAGTAAACAGATGAAATGCCATAGGAAACAGCAATTTAACTTCTTAAAAAAATTAAGGATAAGCTAAATTATTTGTAATAACTCATTTTAATATAAACTTTTAATCTCAATTTCAAACCAAGCCTGCATCATTTTTATCACATCAATATCTAAAAATGTGACAGGCTCTCTTCTCTTCACTGCAATTGAGATAAGCTTTAACAGGACAAATTAAGAGAAAAACAGTTCCAGTTGGACACAGCTACTAGAAATTCTCTCTCTCAAATGGAATGACTCTACCAGCAACAGAGTCTCATGGCTTGGAAGCCTGTGTCACTACTGGGTAATTTTCCTCCTCATCTCACACAAACCAGAAAAGAGACCAGAAGAAAACCAGCAGTCAGATTTCCTGAGCTACAGAGACTACCTTGTACTTACCCCAGGCATAGAAATTATCTCAACATTCAAATGGACAAGCAGACTAGAAATAATAGCTAAAGCAGAAAACTGCCTTTTAAAAAATATTCATCTAACTATCTTACAAACCTCAAAGAGGTCTGTTTAAACCAATTGGATGCTTAATTTGGATCATTGCAAAGCGAAACCAAACACCGAACAAACACTTCTCTAACCCTTCTATTATTCTGAGCAATAAAACATGCAGTGTGTGTTATGTTGCAATATACGTTACTTTCTGTTTAAAAGGATATATTCTTCTGCCCTGCAACACTAAAGAAGCAATTTATAAGAGGGAGTCTAAATCTCTTCAAACCACAGATATAATGGAAATATCCATTATATCTGGGAAAATCTCCAAATAAGGAGAAAATAATGTTAGATTATGAGCTATAAATAAAAGAATGTGGTTAAGTCTTAAAATAAGTATATTAAGAGAAAGTATACAGTTAAAACAAAAATCATCTGATTTTAGTTAACTAAACATATGGTAGTATATTTATTAATTCCAACTTTTTATTAAGGAAATTTTCAAACACAGAGCACCCATATATTCTCCATCTAGATTTGACAATTACATCTTCAGAATTTATATAAAGATAAGTAACACTTGAAAAACATCTGCAGATATAATGACACTGAACCCCTAAATATTTCAGCCTACATCTCCTAAGAATAAAGACATTCTCATACCTAACAGGAAGGATATACTCAGAACTCTATCTTGTGTCATTAGGACTCAATTGCTTTCAAAATACATTGTAACCATTTTCACATAACAGTTAAGATTTTCAATGAACTCTAATTCCTTTTCAACTTTGTCTTCAAGTCTCCTTTATGTATTTCAAAGGGAGAAAACTACTCAGTTATATCAATGCATGGTCCACACTTTCCCATATGGGCATCTATTCCTCTCTGCTAAAAGGTCCTGTTTCTCTCTAGTTTCTACATATACAAACAATCCCTTCTTCCAGATCCATGGCAAATGAAATCTCACATAAATGTCTCCCTCCCCAATCACAGATGAAGCATCTATCCTTGCTTTGCCATTTTCTTCTCATAGTGTCATGTGTATACATCCCTTGGTGCTCTCTCTCGGATAAAGACAATTGCTTATTAACTTTTATATTGCTCTTAGGACTTCCCCAGGTTTATAAAAAATCCTCTAGAAATAATGGTTAAACAGCTAAGTAAAAAAAAAATTCTAATTGTATATGTCAAAAAAGTTAAATTATGAAAAGAGTAAAAAAGAGTGTGTTTTATCCTATTTAAATTCCTTTCATGTTTATAATCCACCTCCTATTCTTGAAAACCAAATCACTTGCTTAGTTTACTGAAGTACTCTTAGTATGCGTAAAGCAATCTTTGAAAATTGTAAAATGTATTTACCTTCTCATTATTGTAGTAAGAAATGCTAAGGCCATCAAATTTCACCCATCTCTTCTGAAACATGCGTTTTCTGCAAAACATATGAAATTGTTATTTTACATTCAAGTATCATGAACTTGGATTTTAAATGCATTAGTAATATAACCGTGTAAATATATTCCCATTTGCCATTAAACTGTATAGACAAAAATAAGCAATGACAATGTACAGTATTTGCCATAGTACACACACAAAAAAGTACTATTGTTAATAGTGTTGTCCTTCACATTTTTAAGGTTCAGTGCAAAACAAAGTGTGGCCAGAAACACCATCACTGAACCTGTTTTCCTTAATGAAGATTATCCTTCAATGAATATATGTTTTTATCCCTTATTAAGCTTATACACCTATTTTACCTTAATTTGGGGGCATAAATAATATTTTTCTAAAATAACAAAGCTTTGATAATTGCATTTACATAGATAAAATATTTAACTTTGACTAAATAAGCTGAAACAGCTCTGTCCCAATATAGAGAATCATTCATGATCATTCAAAATTCAGTCAAACATTAAAATTTTTTGAAAGAGGCTCATATGAAAGACAGATGCCATTTAAAATGGTTACTGACATGAAAGGCAAAAGCAAAATAATATTAATATATCACATGCTTCCTATTTAAACTTAAAAGAGAAAACAACTTTTTCTGACTACTTTAGGAAGGAATGAAGAACTTCTACTTAAGCCTGTTTTTTATTTTATTCTTCTTCCGTGAAGTCAGGCAATCCTACAGGTTCTAACTACCCTAAATCTCTACATCTGCGGTCCCCAACCCCTAGAGCCAGTCTGCAGCCTGTTAGGAACCAAGTGCACAGCAGTAGGTGAGCAGCAGGCGAGCAAAGTAAGCTTCATCTGTGCTTACAGCTGCTCCCATCGCTCCATCCTCGCATCACCACCTGAGCTCCGCCTCCTGTCAGGTCAGCAGCTGCCTTAGACTCTCACAGGAGCAGGAACCCTGCTGTAAACTGCACACGTGAGGGCTCTAGGTTGCATATTGCTTATGAGAAGCTGGTGCCTGAGGATCTGAGGTAGAGCTGAGGCGGTGATGCAAGCACCGGGGAGTGGCTGCAAATACAGATTATCATCAGCAGGGAGGTTTGCACAGTGAATGTAATGCATGAAGCATTCCGAAACTGCCCCTCCCTCCCCCATTTCATGGAAAAACTGTCTCCCATGAAACTGTTCCCTGGTGCCAAAAAGGTTAGGGATCACTGCTCTACATGGCTCTCAGTTTACTATCTAGATACTTTTAGTCTTTAACCCAGATAATGTATGGAAACTAACTTCCTATTAAAAAAAAAAAGTAATTTCTAAAACAAATAGGTAAACATCAATCAGGTCTACCTTTTGCTTTTGCAGTTTTCTAATGTGTTTAAAATGAGAAATTGTTGTAGCTCTCCGTGGCTTTTAAAAGATTTAGACAAC
Organism: Mirza zaza; assembly: GCA_008750895.1. Lineage (NCBI taxonomy): Eukaryota > Metazoa > Chordata > Mammalia > Primates > Cheirogaleidae > Mirza > Mirza zaza. Next base: position 118,032 of record VSMD01113732.1, read on the forward strand.
AGCAAAAGAACTTGAGGGAGTATGAAAAGCTTCTCTTCTAGGCTGCTTCCCCAGCCCCACATCTAGTATTCAACTGAAATACAACCTCCCACATTAATCATTAGCAAATTTATTCCACTGAAGATAAAATTAGACCAAATCTGATCAAATGGAGAAAATTTTTGAACATCATCAGTGCAGACATTTTCACATCCTTGAATTTATTATGAAAAGAACATGTAAAAATTTTAAAATTATATAGCCACAACTGACAATCCAGACCTATTTCCATTTATTTCCTCATATTTCTCCTTTGTAAGGTCTCTTGGCTTGTCTATAATGTGTTTTCTTCCCACTGCAGCATCCAGCAGTGTTACAGACATCTGGTTTCTATTTCTTGTAGCAACCCAAGTGTTCTTCAAATTCCCAGCATTAAAAGTTAAAAGGTAAAGAAATATTAAGCAAACACACAATGACTATACATTGATTAATCACTTTGCACTCATTTCACGTTTTTATCTTCCATACTTAAAGACAGGCAAATACACACCTTCCCATACAATCCCAACAGCAATTCAACAAATCAAGGTTGGCCCCACCAACCTTGCATTGTGAATGGGGGTAAGCTAGAGCGCAGGAGCACATATAATCCTCCATTTTAAAATAAAAATAATCAACATCTGTGGGGGGATAGAGGCCTCGGGGCCTTCCCATTACACGCTCTACTCCCTTTGCTAACTCATCTTTCAGAGTTATACCTAAACACTCTGCACAGAAATTCCTTCCCTGATAACCCGATCCAAAGCAGATCCCAAAGTTACTGTTTCTCAAAGCATAATCTCTAATTATATGTCATGTCTATCTGCTGCACCAGCCCTTACACTTTATAAGGAGAAAGTTCATGAATGTTTCATTCTCTCCTATATGATCAGCAACTAACACAGACAAATACTGCACTGAAAAAGAATTTGCTGCGTGAATGAGTGATGTGATTAAGCACAGTCGTTTTTGCAACGTCATCAGGATAACAAACAAATAAAACCTCAAATGACAGCATCCATATAATCAGTATCTTGAAAGAAAAAAAAAGAATAGGGGAAGGTAGTACAACTTTAGAAAACTCAGAATTAAATTCAAAGTTTCAAAACCTGCCAAAACACCAAGTAAAAAAGGTTTAAAATCTATTTTAACATGGCTTACAGAAGATTGTTTAATCGCAGCGACTCAGATTCAAAAAGCTTTCTTATAATCTCATCACCATCTGGACAGAAAGTCTGCAACATGAGGCAGCATCTAGGTGCTTAGTGTTTGTGTCCACAGGAAAAAGGAAGAAGAAAAGATACAAAATAGACAGCTTAGTAGCTATTAGTCTTAAGGATCGAAGATGCCACTACCTGACTGGCTATGTCTCTCCCCTCTCAGGCGCTGACACTGCAAAGGAATACTCCGCCCTTGGCTCTCTGAGGAAAGTCAACAAAAACCTCAGTCTCAGAGAATCCACTTCTACAACAGTCCCCTAGCCATTTTAATTTTCTCAACCACCAGGTACCTACTTGATGTGTCCATCCATTTTAGACTCAATACTCTTAAAGAATACTAAATCTTGTTTAATAATCTGTGGAGGGACAGGCAAACAGGACACATCCCAGGCCACAATGAAACGGACGAGAAGCCGCGGGGCGCAGCAGCTGAAAGAGGCCCTGCAGGCGGAGCGCCGCTCTGCAATCCTGGCACCAAACGCCGCTCCTGCTGCCATCCGCTCACCAGTCAGCCGTCAAAGTCTGTGGTAAATGCTCAGTGGCGGGATGGCTGGACCACTTTTAGTTCTCTGAGGAATCTCCATACTATTTCCCAGAGGTTGTACTGGTTTGCAGTCCCACCAGCGGTGTCTGAGCGCTCCTTTCCCTCCGCCTCCATGCCAACGCACTCGTGTGCACCACAGGAAGCGAAACTCAACAGAAACCGCACAGGTGGGAGGGCTGAGGAGGGGATGGGGAAGTCATACCTAACGGGTACAGTGTACACTGCCTGGGTGACGGACACACTCACAACTTTGTCTCAAGCAGTACAAAAGCAATCCATGTAACCAAAACATTTGTACCCCCATAATATTCTGAAATAAAAAAGTCTGTGGGTGCCTACTCCAAGGATACCACCCTCCGGCCACACTGCCCCTTTTCTCTGGAACTCCCTCACCCCAGGGCCTTTCCACATGCGGTTTCTCTGCTTGAAAAGCTCCCTGCCTGCTCCTGACATGGCTGGCTCCTCCTTATCTGTGAGATCTCAGCTTCAAAGTTCTTTCCTCCAAGTGGCCAGCCCTGACAAGCACATGGATCCTTCAGGTCCCCTTGTTCTCTTGATCTAGATATTTCTTTACTTAACGACACTGAGCGGAATTGATAATTACATATTTGCTTTGCTTCATGCATCACCTATACTAGTTTCTTCCCCCTACCTGGGCCTTAGTTTCCCTATCTTCCTGTTTTAAGATGCATTTTTTATTGTTACACAATAATTATACATACTTATGGGGTACATGTAATATTTTGATACATGTATAAAATGTGTGAATGACCAATCAAAGTAATCAGGATATCCATCTACTCAAAGAGATTTTGAAATCCTTGAGTACAGAAACCACTTCAGTTTTGTGTATCAATGTAATATCAGTGACTACCCCAGCTCCTAGCATATAAAAGGTATTTAATATTTAAGTGAACAAATATATTTTTCACTGAAAGATGCTTACCCAAATTTGCATTTTATAAATATAGAAAATAAACACTATTGAAACACTTTCCCCTTAATTTCATTTTTTTGCTTCTTTCATATACTAAAGACCAAGTTCTTTTTTTTTTTTTTTTCTGAAACAGTCTCACTCTGTTGCCCCGACTAGACTGCCATGGCATCAGCCTAAGTCACAGCAACCTCAAACCCCTGGGCTCAGGCGATCCTCCTGCCTCAGTCTCCTGAGTAGCTGGGACTATGGCATGTGCCACCATGCCTGGCTAATTTTTTATATATATTTTTAGTTGTCCAGTAATTTCTTTCTATTTTTTTAGTAGAGATGGGGTCTTGCTCAGGCTGGTCTCGAACTCCTGAGCTCAAATGATCCTCCCACCTCAGCCTCCCAGAATGCTAGGATCACAGGCGTGAGTCACTGTGCCTGGCCCCAGATTCTTTATATGAAAAAAAAAAAAAAAAAAAAAAGCTTTGTAGACCTACCTTGTTATTAAACAACAAAAAAAGAAAAAAACAGAAAGTTTGAAATGCTCACCATTAATTTTCATGTAGTTTTAAAATACATTTTAGAATTAACTTTTAACCACCATCTCTCCATTGCCCCAGCGCCTACTCCCTGGTATCTGCCATTCTATTCTACTCAGCTTGTTTAGATTTTACATATAAGTGATATTGGCCAAAAGATACAAATGTTTAGCTATAAGAAGAATAAATTCTAGAGACCTAAAGTACAGCATGGTGATTACAGTTAATAATAATGTACACCTAAAATTTGCTAAGAGATCTTAAGTGTTCTCACCACACACAAAAAGGGGTAACTCTGTGAAGTGATGGTTACGTTAATTAACTTGTCTGTGGTAATCATTCACAATGTACATCAAATAATCATGTTGTAAATGTTAAATATATATATTCTTATTTGTCTATCAGACTTCAATATAGCTGGAAACAAAAAGAAAAAAAATTAGCTCTTTCAAATGTATGCATTTGATATTTTCCTACTTAAAAATGTAAAATAACCAATTTAAGATGTTTCCAAAATTAAACTAATTTATATAAAGATTGAATAATCTTATTGCTCATTAAACATATCAACATTCAATTAAGTATTTTCTGTATTTGAATTTCAATATTCAATTCTAACAATTGGTTAATTAAAGATAAGAACTTATACTTAAATTCTTTCTCACAGTAGCAAATGGAAGTTTAGATTAATATTGTAAACTCTACAAATCAATCAAAATTTCAACTAGTAATCAAAAGCAGATCTTGAGAAGTACTGTGCTTCTAAATGCCAATGTAGATTTTTAAGTTAATATTGGAGAATACTAAATTTTTAAGAATTATCTTTTCTATGCAATAGTTGAATATTTCACCCAGGTATTTATAAAAGTTTATTTGGTATCAGGCAACTAATTCCACAGAAATTATAGATTATTAATATACATACTATTAAAGGTTGCTAAAGTACTCTAAATGTTTTCTCCAAAATTTTGCTCTTCCCTTAGATTTCATTAAACAGGGGAAGGGCATACCTCTAACCCTTGCTAGGCAGAGGCAAAGATATAAAATGTAACCAAAATGTTAAAAAAAAAAAACATTTATCAGGTGTCAGGCAGGTGGGAGGGGGAGGAGGGGACGGGTATTTACATACATAGTGAGTGTGACGCGCACCATCTGGGGAGGGTGGACACCCTTGAAGCTCTGACTCGAGGGGGGAGGGGAGGCAAGGGCAATGTATGTAACCTTAACATTTGTACTCTCATAATATGCTGAAATAAAAAATTAAAAAAAAAACTCAAAAAAATTTCATTGAACAGCTTGTTTTATAAATGTTTAAAAACAAGACAAGGTATAAAAGACAATGCCATCTTAGCCACTGTTCCTACTATTACACAAATTAGATCTGAAGTAATGATGATTACACAGAAAAGAGACTTTGGAGTTTCAGTCAATAAAGAACTTATTGGCACTATACTTGGTAATAAAAATAGCAAACACTTATATAGTGCTTTGTTCCAGACACTATACCAAGCCACAAACAAATACTAACTCATTTAATCCTCCAAACTACCACAATACAAGTAATATTTTTATCCCCATTTTACAGATGAAGGCACAAAGGCTTTGGTTGGGTAAGTATAATAATTTGACCAAGTTATACAACTAGTAAAGAATACATCTGGGATCAAATCCAGGAAGTCTTTTTCCCAAAGACTGTGCTCCTAACCACTACACAAAATAGACTTTAGTACATTTTATAGCAAAGCATCCCGGACATCCCTTTACGTACTAACAACATTTGACCTCTACACATTTTCTACGTGAGTTCGATCTTGCATAGTGCTTCAGAATTCCATCAGGAAAGAAGGTAAAGTAGACACGAAACACATTAGCCTGGGTTTTATCTTATTTTGTTTTTAGAGTTCTGAAGGGAAATATTTCTTTAAGAAGCTTTTTTAGAATAATTTATAAGGCTTGTGCAGTATTATTGAACGGATCTCTATAAACTCTTCCCTTGAGCTCTGGTAGGGCAGGTGGTGTAAAGTTTCAACTGCTTTCATAAAAACAGCTTCACCATCTGGTATCAGTTTTTGTTGTCTCAAAATGTTTTTCTTAAAAATTCTTTTTTAACAACACTGTATACACACACAATTAAATCTCTATTTATGAAGTACTCACATAGAGGCACTCCTATTTAATTTCATTCCTAAGTGCCAGCAGAGTTTTCTTTTTTTAAAGACTACATCTGTAAGCTTAAAAAAGAAAAATCTGAAAATCTAACAAGCACACTGAACAATGATGTCAATTTATGATGACACAGGCTACCAAACTGTCACCCTTAAAAACCACACAACTGGAATGAGTCTCAAAGGAACTAAGTCAAATTTATGGCTTTTATTAATCATGATATTTTAAATCATCAGAAACATACTTCTCAATTATTCTAAACAATTTCAAAGGAAAAAAAGATATCGCCAACATGCTGTTCCAGATTCATCTGACTTGTTTACATAACCCTAAAGAATGACAGTATATTTTATCTTATTCCTTCCTTTAACTCTAACTAGACTATTTTTTAGAACTACAATAATCTCCAAATGTATAGATTTTTTATTTACCTAATTATTCATGTTTTATTCAACTAATTATTAATTTTATCTAATTACTCTTATAAATATAAGGCTTTTAAATGATGCGGTATTAGTAATGAAGTATTTTATAGAGAGAGATGCAAGGACTTACTAAAATATTTCTATAAAATTCTAGCACTTTTCTATTCTAAAAGGCCTTATTTTTAAGCAAACCAAAGTGATAATTTCTAAGATCATATCAACCAAATAAGTTATGGCCAAAAAACAAAAATTCTCTTCAATCACAACTTCTATCACTGCTATATCTACATTTTTAAACAACAACAAAAAAGGTATTCAACATAAAATTTCAGGGACTATAAAGACTTTTGGAAATCAGTGATAAAGGCTGAATTTTAATGTGCATTTACCAATTTATAAAATACTTACAAAAAGCCTAGTGCTTACATGATGTGGTATATGAAAATCTATGTTAAAAGATTCACACCTCTTTATGTTATGCAGTCCTACTCTAAAAATTCCAACATGAAACAGCTTCCAGTTAAGGTGATCAATTAAAAGCTTACATTTACTTCTACTCCTCCCCAAACAGCACTAAAAGACTTCGAAGGATTAAAAGTATAAATAAAAATAAATACCTGCAAGACAACATTGACCAGAGAAGTAGATGACAGTAACAATATTTAGAAATCTGGAAAACAGATAGAAGGGTAAGAACTGATTGCTAAACTAGCATGAGAGCAAATTAAGAAGAAAACCAATTTACCTCCCCCCCCCCCCAGAGCCTCAGGAAGTCTCAGGAAATGCCAGCCCCAAAGGGCAAGGTGCAGAGAATGGGAAGATGTATGGAAAGGCAGTTTAAGAGGTAAACTCACACCACGCACCATCCCATCCCAGAATCCTTCTCTCACTTCACACCACTGGGAAACTGCCCCCCACCCCTTATTCAGCAGAATAGAATTTTATTCACTGGAGAGGGTAAAACAGGGCGTCTCTGGACTGGGAGATTCTGGCATGGCTGAAAGTAGAGAACTGCATTCAAAACAGCAGAGTAAAATTCTGCATCGTAACTTTGATACTCAAAGTCAATTTTCCCTACTAAGCCCCCAAAAAGTTGGTTACCAGGCTGATAACCCTCAGGAAGAAGATTCATTTCAATAGTACTAGCATGAGGATTCTCCATCAAAATACATTAGGAAAATGCCAACCATGATCATCTTACAAAAAAACAGACAGCAAGACCCATCATATCCTATGTGCTTCCGATAAGCTTTGCAGCATCTCACTTTAAAGTGAACAGCCCAAGATTAACAAAACATTTGAGGAAAACACCTCAAAGGTAAAAGATGTAGAAGAGCCCTCCCCCCAAAAAAATTTAAAGGAAACAGACTCTACAGTAAATGAAAGCTTCAAAAAAAGTATTAACATTCTCAGAGAAGTAAGAGAATACATTGTATCTATAAAACAATAACACTATGCTACTAAAAAATAGTCAAAAGAAAGTGCTTTGTATATTAAGGACAAGATACAAGAAAAAACAAAAAAAAAGTAGGTTAGAAATACCATTAGAGAAACTTTCCAGTTGGCAAAAATGAAAAATAAAAAAGCTAGATTTTTATCAGTGTTTGGGGGCAAAAGGTCTAATGCCAAACTATTAGGAATTCTACAAAGAAAAAATAGAAAAGTTATTGAAGAAATAAACAAGAAAATCTCCTAGAACTGAAAAATAGGCTATATAGAAAGGACCAAGAATCAGATTTCTCAGAAGTAGCTCTAGAAACACTAGGGATCTAGAAGCCTATGGTTTGCTGATCTGGAGAGAATATTATTTCCAAATTATCAATAAGCATGTTAGAAAAAAAAGAAATTTTCAAACAAGCAAGGTCTCAAAAAATTTACATCCTATCTATCTTTTTGGGGAAGCTTCCAGGAACTATGCTTTATCCAAAGAAAAGGCAGAAGGTGGAGAGGCGATGACATGAGATTCAGGAAAGACAAAAACACAGGAGAGAGGCGCAGAGAATCCCCAAGATGATAATGAGGAGCTGTCAGGACGCTGATTGTGCAGCAGCCTGGAGAACAGCCAGTCCGCACTAAAGTCTTCTTGGGTGTCTGGGAATAATAAAATTGATAGGTATATATATCTTAGATACTTCTGATATTTATAGCTCTTAGGAAGACTTTTCAAATGAATAAATAAGTATATAAACAATTAAGCCACCAAAATAATCAATTATTAATCCAAGGAAAACTAAAAGCTATAAAAGAAAGAAAAATCAATCGTATTATGCTACATAACTCAAATATGAGTAGCATCTGAAGTCGTAAGAATACAAAACTACACTATAGACTAGGCACGGTAGCTCATGCCTATAATCCCAGCACTTTGAGAGGCTGAGGTGGGAGGATCGCTTGAGGCCAGGAGTGCGAGACCAACCTGGGCAACACAGCAAGATTCTGTCTCTATAAAACATAAAAATACTATCCAGGCATGGTGGTTCATGCCTGCAGTCCTAGCTCCTCGAGAGGTCAAGGCAGAAGAATTGCTTGAGCCCAGGAGTTTGAGCTATGATGATTCTATGATACTCTAGCCAGGGCAACAGAGGAGACCCTGTGTTAAAATAATTAATTAATTAATTAAAGAGAATTATAGCTATAACCTAAATATTTTATATAACTATATTAAAAGGAAAAGAATTATGTCTACGCTACAAGGGAAGGGGACAGTGGTGAAAATTAGTAAATATGATCTTTCATGGGGGTACATCAATAATTAACTCCTAACACTGTAAAACCAAAAAAAAAACAATCAGTATAAAAGTTTTATTAAGAAACACAAAGTAAATACCAAGAGAGACTACTAAAAAAGGTGAAAGTTACCAGGTGAAATGGCTCATGTCTGTAATCCTAGCAATTTGGGAGGCCAATGTTGAAGGACTGTTTGAGCCCAGGAGTTTGAGATCAGCCTGGGCAACATAGTTAGACCTCATGTCAACAAAAATAATTTTTTTAATCGGCCAGGTATGGTGGCACATCCCTGTAGTCCTAGCTACCTGGGAGGCTAAGGCAAGATGACTGCTTGAGCCCAGAGGTTCGAGGTTGCAGTGAGCTATGACTGCAACACTGCACTTCAGCCTAGGTGACAGACTGAGCTTGTGTCTCAAAAAAATAAAAATAAAATAAGTTGAAAGTTTCTGCCTCTTGTGAAGAAGTTGGAGGGGAGGAAAATTTGCTATTTTTTTTTTTAATAAGCCATGTAGAACTTTCTGACACAAACTATTCGCTTTCATAACAACTAAAAATTTGAATTTTAGAACTTCAATGTGAACGCACGACTCATTTACCTTATATTTGTCAAGGTAAACACTGACTAGGACATACTTTTGGTAACATTATCCAAGGTACCTGCCATAAAATGGTGTTGTTCTGAAGAGAAAGAAAACTGAAGTCTACTCATCACCAACTACGAGTCAGGCCCCAAGTTACCTACTTTTCTAAATGATCCCATAGAGAAGTCTTAACCTTACACTTTAATGTGGGAAATGCAGCTTTGGAGGAGCTGAGTCACACAGCAACAGAACAGTGTCTTGACAATGCTGACTTCAGTCTCTGATTCCAATGCCCTATTCATTTCTCTGCAGCTAGACTATCTAAAAAGAATTAACCACATTATTTTAATGGAGGCTATAACTAAATTATTTTTCCTCAAACTACAAATAAATATTAAAACATTTCTTTTTGGAAAATCTTTACCAGTGGCAAGTGATTTGAGAAACAATAAACCTATTTGCAGTTACAGAAGGATACTTTTTTATCAGGGATTTAAGATTCAATTTTAAGCTCAACAAGGTGATTGACATATAACACCCTAGTCAGCTGGAGACTTGCCAACTCCCCACAACATCTGTCTTTCACTGAAAGGACAGCTAGAAAAATGCATCACCAGGAAACGTGAGGCGCTCAGACGGGGGTGCTCAGACGCGCGTGCACCCGGGCGGGGCACAGCCCCACTGACGCAGCCTTGGACACTGGGCGTTGGCTGGGAAATCAGTCACCGACAAAGGCACACACAGTACAAACTCCGAACTCCCGCCAACTCACAGCCTATTAGCTTTTGAGCGCTCGACACCCAGCCATTGGTTGGCATCTGACCTTTTCTTGGTAATTGACCATTGGCTTTTCCAATTTCCCTAGTTCTCAGTTTAGCCTGAACATGCTTTTCACTGGTCATCTCTCCCTCCGGGTCCTAGAGCCCAGCCTTGCATTTTCAATAAAATAACCCCACCTCTCCTTTGGTCCTACCCTGATCACCCTCTCATGTGTCAGTACTCCAGATGTCGCCCCTCAGGGCCTTTCCACTCTCTCTAGCCAGAAAAGCATTTTATCTAGAAATGTCAGTTAAGATCTTATCCCTTTTCCAAAGGCCAATTCAACTGCTACTTTCCTCCCTAGAAAGTCTTTGAAGAAATGCTTTCTCAACCCTCTATAACCTCATGACTCTATACTCGGTGAACCTTTCTGTACCAGTTATTATACTCTGTCTGTTGGTCTTGCTGTTACCTGTATATATTTCTTTTCTGCCCCAATGGAAGCTACACAAAGGCAAGGAACACATCTTGCTCATCCCTGTACTCCTCCACCTCGAACTGCTGAGTTAACTGTTGAGCTTCTGATGTCTCAGGCTCACACTGTCATATAAGTATTCCCTGTGATTAAAAACAAAAAATTTTATAAACTGTAACAAAAGAGGTATTAAGCTGAGGAATAAAATTCTAAAACATCTTGTCAAGTAAAGTATAAATTCCTTAATATACATAGCAGTTTTCATAAACATGCTTACTGTGTTCTGCTGAACACCCAAACATCTTTAGAAAATAGTAAGTTATAAAAAAAAAATCAAAAGGCGCAGTGGCTTATGCCTGTAATCCTAGCATTTTGGGAAGCCGGACCAGGAGGATTGCTTGAGGTCAGGAGTTTGAGACCAGTCTAAGCAAGAGCACACCCCTGTCTCTACAAAAAGTAGAAAAATTAGCTGGGCATGGTGGCATGTGCCTATAGTCCCAGTTACTCAGGAGGCTGAGGCAGGAGGATCACGTAAGCCCAGGAGTTTGAGATTACAGTGAGCTATGATGATGCCACTGCACACTAGCCAGAAGAGAGAGTGAGTATCTGTCTCAAAAAAAAAAAAAAAGAAAAACCTCAAACGGGTTTCCTTGTTGTAGATATACTTAGACACTGCAATTTATATATCTTCTACAAAAGGGGCAGCACATTCAACCATGTCCTCCTTTATAGCAATTTACAGGACTTCTTCTATGAGTTACATATTTGAGAAATACTAAAATAAATTATACCTAGTCTTTCATATTTACAGGCATGCAGATCTGCTGAAAAGCTTTGGCTTATTAATTACAGTTGGGAAAAGGTGGGGGAGAAGAATGTTTTTTTAAATCCTCAAAACCCAGTGAGATGTTATTAAAGCAAGTAGCAGTTAGTAATTTTTCACCTTGTTTGAAACACTGGTAACAGCCCCAACTTTGACATTTCATCAAGTTTCTTTCATGTAATTTTTAAAACCACTAATCTTAGGCATATTATATTTAGATTATTCAAATACTTAAATAACTTCATACTTTAAAAATGTTTCAGTATTTCTTTGTTGCATGATGTTATATGATTATTTTCTTAACTAAATATTGGACAGTTTTCATATACTGTGCACTGAATTAGAATTGGCATTTCCATTTCAAAAGCAAATAGACACTTAACTATGGGAATAAGTTCAGATCATGAATTATTTTGTTTGATACCACTCATTAAACGAAAGACAGTTTCAAAAGCTACATGAAAAAGTATAAACTGGAGTGTGGTTATTTTAAAACTGTGTTTTGATAATTCATGGATATGTTTTTAAGAGAGAAACATATTATAAAAAAGACAGAGCATTCACTATTCTCTTAATGTATACCAGCTCTGTCAATAGCACCTACAGATTTTCATATGCTTATTGTTGAGTTCAGCAATTTGCATTACAAAGTCCTTCTATTTTTTTTAATAGCTGTTTTAGAAAAATTAAAAGAAAAAACAATGTCTAATGCTAGGTTTTTACTGATTCTTTCAACAACAAATATTAAGCATCCACCACGCACTAGGCAATGTTCTATGAAGGATATCAAAGTACAACAAAAGCAATGCAGATGATCACCTGGTCTAGGAGCCCTGAAGAAGAAAATACCTAAGGGAGCAAAGAAAATACCAGCAGTCGCAGTGTTGAATTTGGTGGTTAGGGCCTGAAGGCAAAGGAGAGCATAAACTTGGCCGAAGAGGTCCAAGCCATGCTGCTCTTTAGGGAAAGAGCATTTCAGGCAGAAAAGGAAGCAAGTACAGAGGCCCCCAAGGAGGACTGCTGCTTTTTATAGCCTCTATATTTTATTGTAACATAGCCTTATTCATTGGCTTACATATTATCTGTGCCTGCTTTCTTGCTACAACTGCTGAGCTAAATAGTTGCAACAGAGACCATATGGCTGTAAAGCTTAAAATATTTATCATCTGACCCTTTACAGAAAAAGTTTGTTGACACCTGCTCTGTGGAATTAAGAATGCCATTTCAATCAGTGCCACCTGCACCAGAGGGACATGTGGCCAAGAGTTAAACAAGGCTCCACAACCTCTGCATAAGGAGTGGGTAGGCATTATATTGTGTGCTTAATGAGCATCTTAAACACCCTCATAATAGCCTACAGAGTCTAATTAGAAAAAGAAAAATGCCAGGTTCTACTTCTGATCTAATGCATGCTTTGGGGCCAGTTACGTATATTTCTTTCAAGTCACAACAATGTAATCATGTAGAAGAGTTTTTAAATTTCTTGGTGAGATAACAAGCTCCTTCATTTACTTTCCTATCTCCATTCTAGTATCCACGAAAAAAACACAGTTAAATCCTTTAAGCCAAAAAATTCAATTATTTCCGCTAAAATGAAAAAATATAAATCTAGAAAACTTAAAGCATCTAACCTTAGGTTCAGAATAAAAAGAATGGAAAGTCAAAGTTCTGATAAAGAGAGAGGGAACGTTTTAACTGTCCCAGAGGTGACTAACAATGGTGAAGCTTTGTCAATGTGCCTGGAGCATAAACAGACCAACCCTGTGAGGCCTGTGAAACCACCACACAGGAAACCACAGCTGCCAGAGGCTCTACGCCCAGGGTCTGCTAATTCTTCCAGGAGCACTTTGAGAGAGCACTGAGATCTCCCAAAATACATGATTTTACATAAATGAAAGATTCCAGAATATTCAAGCTCACTGTTTCATTCCACTGGTGTGTAGACTCAAGTATGGACTCATGCTTTTAATATCTGAATATGCATTTACTAATAATACCAATGACTGATAAAAAACAACAATACATGCAGCAGATGATTTTGTCATCATAATGTAACCAGAAAGGAGTGACACAAGATAACTGATACTAAGAAGTATTCTGCATTGGTTTATTCAAAATCAAATTTCCTAAAATGATGCAAATATATGAAGTATTAACATATTACTAACCACAAAAGTTTTAGGGTATTTTTGCTTTCTTAAGAAATGTAATTGCTGCTTCCACTAGGCAACTAATGCTTTTTATGGTAATTTTTTTGCTAGCCCAATTATTTAAAATCAAACCAAGGATTTCTAGAAATGATGCACATTTTCAAGGGAATAGTAGAGGAAACAGCGCATTGGTGGTGACTTGCCACGTTAGCAAGTTAAAGATGAGAGGTTCAATTCCAAATAATTTAATACCTCATGAGAAACATTTCAAGTAAATATTTCAAAATGACATCCAAAAATAAGGATGCCAGAAAACAACTCTAATTAAACATAATCCCTCCCCAAAGATGTCTCAGTACTGTAAAATGTCTAAGGGACAGAAGTTTTTTTGTAAACATCTGAAAAGATAACTCTGTTTGAAAAGTATAATATTCTAGGGATTCTGACATTCTGTGCAACATACAAAAAATCAAAACAATATATCAATAACAGTGAAGATCTCAATCTAAAAATGACGTACTTTTTCCTAACTACAATAAGCCTTGTATCCTCAAACAGAACACTATTATGATGTGAGCAAAAGCTAAAGAATGTAGGCTGAGTAACACTAACTCTGTCTGTGTTGTTTTTCTTCACTACATATTAGGATACAGGATAGTGCATTTTGGTGTGAAGTTAGAAAATAACATTAAGAACATAGGTATGAGCTCATAACTTTGCATTTTAATTTTCTATTCAGAACCTTAATGCAGCATTGCATTGCACATCTCTCTCTTTATCCCTAGAGAACAGCATTTGCAAGTGTACCGAAAGTCCCTAAAAACTGCATCTGTGTGTGTGTGTGTGTGTGTGTGTGTGTGTGTGTAGATTAACAGTTGGGGTGGTAGGATTAGAGATGGATAAACTTGAAAATATGCCATTTATGAAATAAATAAATACATACCCTTGAGGAGAGAGTTTGTCCAGCCACCCTGATTTAACCTTCCTTGCAGATGATCCATAGAAACAGGCATACGGAGATATTGAGTTTGAGGAAACGGTTGATGAATCAGCATTTCCACTTGTTGAACTTAATGGATAACTGTGCCTATTAACAGAGTCCAAATTCACCACTTTTTGAGTCCTAGATTTAGATGCCTTTGAATTTTTTCTTCTTAAACTCTGAAAGCATTCTTCTACTGTTGAGTATTCTGATTCAGAAGCAGAGTCTATCAGGAAATTGTTTTTGTCCTCTCGAGGTATCCAAATATCTTCTACTTTGTCTTCACTTATTTTCTCCTTCCTGTTATCATATATGCTAAATGAAAAATAATGGTGTTAACATTTCAAAGTGCTATATCTGACTTAAAACATCAGTGACATTTATTTTTAAACAACTGATAACTGAAATTTAAGGCCAAGAAATTCTTAGAGTCTAATTAACCCATCGGATAATTTGTAAAACTCTTCCAGAAAAATTAAGTAGAAATCTTTCATTATCCTCTGGCATATTTGGACACCACTAAAACTTTTTTTCTTATGCATAATTTAATCTGTTGCTTTTATTTGGAGGGTTGGGTGCAGGTAGTAAGGATAGAGATTAGCCATATCCTTTGCGTCATAATTTAAACATCCACAATGGCACAATAAGTGGCCAGCTCAATCTCTTGTCTCTGGGCAACATCATGAACCACTAACTTATCTGTGTGGAGATCTTATTTCCACCTTGTCCCCTCTCTGCTCTCCTCTCATCAACTCCAAGGACCCCATGTTCCACCATAATGTAATAAAACCGAGATTATGCCTGACTGCTGAGAGAGTCAGTATTGTTTGGCAACGCTAATGAGGAAAAATACTGCAGCACATTGCCCGCTAGAAAACAAGAAAGGGTCATGGTACACTCAGAAGGTAAAAGCTGTGTAACATAACATTTACTGCCACACATTCATAATCACTAAGCATATTCCTATAGATTTAAAGAATAACATAATAGATTCACTCTGTCATATATGTAAATTAAAACTCATTGCAAGAATTTGTTTTCCTAATCAATGAAAGAACTATGCCTGGAGTCAAATCATATCCTTCTGTACACAGAGTTCTAAAAACCATTACTTCCTCAAAGAATAATTAATGTATGCTGGCCCTTCCAGTTTCGTATTATAATAGAGTCATATCAAATGCTTACTGAAGATATTCAATTATTTAGCTTTAACCGATGGAAACCTACAACAGTATCAGCCTTGGAAAATGAAAGATAAATAGAAAATAAAATGAATGCCAGTAATGATCCAGTAAGCCAAGTTCCAAAAAAGCTAAGGGAAAAATAATATTTAAGTTGATGCCTACACATTCACATATGATCCAAATAACTGAACAATTGTGAATCTCTAATAAAAAGGATATATTATGTTTGCAAAATTCCGCAACTTATACAGTGATATTTGCATTGCCCCTTCTTCCTTTATATCAAACAAAGATTCTCGTCTTTAATGTGTAATCATGGTCACCACATATTTGCTCCTTTGGAGGGGGGGTAGTAGTTTCAATTAGAGAAAGAAAAATAATCTGCCACAGAACATAACAATATACTTAATTCACAGAATTGAATTTAATATTTCAATGATTAAAATTGATGTTATGGAATCATTTAGAAAGATTTCAACTTACCAATATAAGCTATTTTCTTAGAAATACAATATTATCTATGAATGAAAACACTTTATAACAGTTAATTTTAAAGAATTAATCATCATAAATCATAACCTCTTACCTTGATCTGATGATAAAAGAGTTCCCTGTAGTACTTGATTTCCCTTTGAGTGTTTCCTCATGGGTCCAAAATTCATTCTTTATAGACCTTTTCTATATTAAAAAATATATAGATTACTGTTTTGTGTTTTGGGATTAATGTGTGTATCTATTTGTGCATCTAGCAATATCCTACAAAAGTTACAATAGCTGAGTTTAGTTTTACTAAATAGATGTCTAATTGCTTAGATCAATTTTCAGAAAAATATCAATTAGTAAGACTATATTAAACAGTAGCCTTTTGATGCCTGTTTTTACTATTTTACTTAAATCATTAGTAAATCATCAATTTAACTAAGAAAAAAAGAAGATGCTAACCAAGAACAAAATTCATGTATTTTATTCCCTTGCTTTATTTTTGTCTTCACACTTCTTTTATCAAGACCAAGAAATAAAATAACAAAAGAGCACAAGCACTGAAGAGGAAAGACTGAGTGATAAACCAAATAATTAAAATATATAAATAATTGGAAGCCTACATACTTAGGAAGTCTGCATTTGTACACAAGGCAAAGCAAAATCTAGAGTTTCTGTATTCTATGAGTTTTTTGTTTTGTTTTTAATTAAAGTAACTTTACCTTGTGGCAAATTTTTAAAACTCACAATCCTATATTCCTGAAATTAAAATGAAAATGTTTTTAGGATATATATTTTTTAAAGATATAGATTCACCATAATTTTACTGACTAGAAATTTTACTGACTAGAAATTTCATTCTTCATTATAATGCATTCCTCAAATATTAATAACTTAGAAGAAAATGAAGAGGTATATATAGGCAGAAAAGCAACAAACTGATTATGGAAAAAAATTTAAATGTATGGGACTAACCTTGGAATTTTCTAGTCTCTGTAAGAGAAAAGTCTCTCCATAAGGAAAGATGGAAGATGAATTCTCTTCATTTGACTCTTTTGAGGAAATTATGGGATGAGAATGGAAAGATGTGAATAATATGAAATATCATTTTAAAAAAGGAAAAAAAGCATGTGTTTAATTATTTTATAGCAATATCATCACAACTTCAGCTTTATTCTGTGAGAGTCCAAAGTTATGTTCATAATTCTTGTCCCCCAATCAATTCTCCCTGTGGTCCTCTTGTTAGAGCATTCACCGTATATACCCCTCAGTTCACAGCCACAACACATGGCTGTTTCTTAAATTGTAACTTGTCACATATGTCCTTTCTAGCCTCTAAAATCCACATTAATATAACCAAGTACACTGTCCACATACAACAGAAACTGTCACAGTACCATTAACAATGGTAATTCCTAAATAAGGAAATAAACTAAATGATGGAAAATTAATCTTAATCCTGTTATAATTCACAATAAACAATTATAAAAAGTCCACTAACATAACAGCTAGATATCATGCAAAATCCCAGAATCCACTTAATATAATTCCTCCAATACAATAGCTGATAACACACCTCTAAATAAATTATTTCAAGACAATTTCCACCACCCTTGAATTGCACTGATCTACAAGAAAGAATTCTCAATACTTGCATTTCTGCTATGGAAAAAATTTTTTAAAGATTCAGTAGTCAAGTGTTTGACATTGTATTATCAAAAAGAATGTTCCTGAACTTGTATAAGCAAAACCAAAAAGTAAGAAAAGCCTCTGTCACTGATCAATTTACCAGAGCAACAGTGTTAGCCCTTTCCTGTTACCATGGCAAAAATCACTTTCCATATATCTTTGTCCTGTTGCTCAGACTGCCAGAAACCATTTAATTTAGTCAAACGCCTTCAACTGTGGCTAATGATAAATGAAGCTTGTATTTAAAAAGCTTTTTACATTAGCATGCATAAATTTCCACAAGTCTGAGTGTATATTACTATCTTTTATTCACTCACTTTTAAAAGTGTCTGAAGTAACTATGCACACTGGCAGAGAGTTATTCCCATTATTCTCTTTACCACAGGTGGGCTGCCTTTTCAACCATGATTATAACACATTTAACGCTATCAAACTGAGTGCTAACTAATTTACAGAGACTTTAAACACATAGACTCACTTTGCCATGTCACAGATTTTCCAGTCGAGGTAGCAACATTTCTTCTCTCACGGAAATAGCTTAAAACAAAGGGGGAAATATTTATGAGTTACTATTTGAGTGAAGGATTTATTAGAGAGATATACATTCTTTTGGGTAGAAAAATCAATATTAAAAAATAAGTCCGGTTTGAAATAAACAGAAGGACCAAATTCCACAAATGCATTTTTCTACATAGCTTTAATGGAAGAGATACCATTGGATTTAACAAGTATTATTTTCTTCTCACATCTATAATTTACAAAAATAAGTAAATGTATTTGTCCAATGCTATCATGCACATAATTTCAATACTACTAGCCATACAACTTATAGAAACAAATTTACTAACTAGATTTCAGTGTTTATAGGTTTTTGTCATTAGTTTTATAATATTGAGTCAAAAATGTATCTGGTTCTATGAACACAATGTGATAATACATACACGACCTTCTTTCAAAGATCTTACAGTTTTGGGAGAAATATATTACAGATAATAATTTAGAATGCAATAAAATAACAGCAATGACAGAGATAAACATGGTAGAAACAGAGGACAATAAAGACCTATTACTATAGGCAAGAGTTCTATTTTCCATCTAAAGGTAAAGATCAGGACATCCTTAACTTCTCATAGATATTTGTCAGCCCAAGTAACTAGAAGTAATGAAATAAAAAAACAGTAGAAATCAATGAAATAAGATATAGACAAAATTTTTAAATCAATTGTAACCAAAAGCTGGTTCTTTTAAAAGATTAGTAAAATTGACAAACATCAATAAAGGAAAATGAAAGCGAGACAGAGACACAAATTACTAATATCAAAAAAAGAGGGGACATCATTACAAATCCTAAAAATATTAAAGAAATAATTACAGATTAGGAAAAAACTTTATGCCAATAAATTCAACAACTTAGATGAAATGGAACAACTCTTATTGTTTTTTGTTTTGTTTTGGTTTTTTTGAGACAGAGTCTCCCTCTGTTGCCCAGGTTACAGTGCTGTGATGTCAACCTAGCTCACAGGCACCTCAAACTCCTGGCTCAAGTGATCCTACTTCCTCAGCCTCCTGAGTAGCTGGGACTACAAGCATGCGCCACCATGCCCGGCTAATTTCATATATATATATATATATATATATGTGTGTGTGTGTGTGTGTGTGTATATATATATATATATTTTTTTTTTTTTTTTTTAGTTGTCCAGATAATTTCTATTTTTAGTAGAGACGGCATCTCATTCTTGCTCAGGCTGGTCTCAGACTCCTAACCTTGAGTGATCCTCCCGCCTCGCCTTGGCCTCCCAGAGTGCTAGGATTACAGGTGTGAGCCACCATGCCCAGCCAGAACAATTCTTTAAGAGACACGAATGACCAATTCTGACAAAATTAAGTAGAAAATGTTAATAGTGCTATATATCTATTAAAGAAACTGAATTTAGTAATTAATTATCTACCTACAAAAAACTCTAGGCCCAGATATTTCACTGGTGAATTCCACCAAACATTTAAAGAAATATTAATTTTACACAATTTTTTTGGAAAATAGAAGAGGGAATAGGTCCCAACTCATTCTATAAGGCCAATATAACTGATACCAAAATCAGCCATAAACATAACTACAGCTAAATATTCTTCATGACACAGATGCAAAAATTAAGAAAATATTAAATACAACAAATAAATAAAATCAGAAATTATATTTTACAAATCTAATCCAATAATATATAAAAAGGATAATAAACTATTACCAGGTGAGATTTACCCCAGAAAAGCACAGTTGGCTTAGCACTGGAAAAAATCAATGTAATGCATCATATTAACAAAATAAAGGAGAAAAATAACATGCTCATGACAACAATTCCAGAAAAACCAACTGGCAAAATTCAAAATCCATTCATGACAAAGACTCTCAGCAAACTAAAAATAAAATAAAACTTTCTTAACCTAGTTAAAGGCATTTATTAAAAACCTACATTATATTTAATGACTAAAGACTAAATGGTTTCTCCTAAGACTGGGAGCAATGCAAGGGATCTGCTCTCACCACTTATGTTCACATTATTTCAGGCGCCCCAGCTTAGGCAATGAGACAAGTGAAAGAAACACAAGCTGGGCCGATTAGAAAGGAAGGTGCCTTGTAAGGACAAGGTATCTTGCAAGTAGAATATACTAAAAAAAATTAAAAACTATCAATTTTTTTTTTTTTTGCTTTTTAAATAAATAGGGAAGTCTAGCAAGGTCCCAGGATAAAGGGTAAATATAAATAAAATTCAATAGTATTTCTATATACTACCGTGTTTCCCTGAAAATAAGACAGGGTCTTCCAATTATTTTTCCTCAAGAAGATACCCTAGGGCTTATTTTCAGGGGATGTGTCATTTTTTTTAAGTATGGTACAACAATTTACATTTATTCTAATATAGTTAAGTCGTCTTCTTCTAGAACATCATCTTAACTCCCCAAACCCCAAATTCTATCCTGAATTTCTTGCGACTCTATTTCCTCTAGAACCATTGGTCCCAATCTCTCATGTCGAGCAATAGAGCTCTCATGGGGCAGATGAGAAGGGCTGCTCATCTTCTTTACCACTCCGAGAGGAAATGCATGGGTTGTGCAGATGCGCTGCATAGCCACGTCTAACACTAGGTCTTATTTTCAGGGTAGGGCTTATATTGTGCAAACGCTTAGAAATCCTGCTAGGGCTTATTTTATGGCTAGGTCTTATTTCCAGGGAAACAAAACGAAATGGTAGCAATGAACAAATGGAAAAATACTTCAAAAATATAATTCTCCTTACAATAGCATACAGAAACATGAAATACTGTGGGGAAATTACCAAACTATGTATCAGATCTGCACACTGAAAACTGTAAAGGACTACCAAGAAAAATTAAAGAAGTCCTAAATAAATGGACTGGTAGACCATGTTTGTGGATGAAAAGACAATATCATTAAGATATCAATTCTCCCCATATTGATATATAGATTTTACACAATCCTAAACAAGATTCCAGTGGGCTATTTTGGTTAAAGACAGAGTCTCACTCTATTGCCCAGGCTAGAGTGCTGTGGCATCAGCCTAGCTCACAGCAAACTCAAACTCCTAGGCTCAAGCAGTCCTGCTTACGCTGGTTTCAAACTCATGGCCTCAAGAGATTTTCCAGCCTCAGCCTGCCAAGTAGCTGGGACTACAAGTATACACCACTACGCCTGGCTAATTTTTTCTATATATTTTTAGTTGTCCAGCTAATTTCTTTCTATGTTTAGTAGAGACGGGGTCTTGGCTCTTGCTCACTCTGGTCTCGAACTCCTGAGCTCAAAGGATCCACCCGCCTCAGCCTCCCAGAGTGCTAGGATTATAGGCATGAGCCACTGCGCCCAGCCTAGTGGGCTTTTTTTAAAATAGAAATTAACAAGGGGACTCTAAAATTTATATACAAATCCAAATGACCTAGAGTGGTCAGAATAACTTTTTAAGAGAATAACAAAATCAGAAAGCTTATACTGTACAATTTCAATACTTAATATAAAATCACAGTAATCAAATCAGTGTTCCACTGCTGAAAGTACAAACATGTAAGGCAACGGAATGGAAAATCCACATATAATTCCACATAGCTATGGTCCACTGGTTTATGAAAAAGATTTGAAAGCACTGTACTGGAAATTTGATAGTCTTTTCAAAAAATGTTTCTGGAATTGGTTATCTCAAAGGAAATAAGAAGAGAATATCAACCCTTACATCATTCCATACACAAAAATTAACTCAAAGTGGAGTTTAGACCTAAATGTTCATGATAAAACTCAAATGGTGAAAAATACTGAAGAAAATCATTGTAGCCTCTGAGTAGGCAAAGAATTCTTAAATAAAATAAAAAACCAAAACTCATAAAAAAGCTGAAATATTGAATCTTAGCAAAATTTAAAACTTATAATGTCACATACTTCTAAAAAAGTACTAGTCCGAAATAAAACTGGCATTTTTAAAATAAAGATAAACATTCACCAAACTTAAAACAGCCCAGGTATTTCAATCCTGTAAACCCCAAAATATTGAAAACAGATGTTCACTGAAAAACCAGTATACAAATCCTCATGGCTTTATCCTCAATAGTCATCAACTTAAAAAAAAAAACCAAATGGACATCAGAAGTGAATGACAAAGAAACGGTGGTGGCCAGGCAGGATGGCTCATGCCTATAATCTCAGCACTTTGGCAGGCTGAGGCTGGAAAATCTCTTGAGGCCAGGAGTGTGAAACCAGCATAAGCAAAATAGACACACAAAAAATAGAAAAATCAGCTGGGGGCGGTGGTCCTGCCTGTAGTACTCAGGAGGCAGAGGCAGAAGGATCGCCTGAGCCCAGGAGTTTGAGGCTGCAGTGAGCCATGATGATGCCACTGCACTCTAGCTCAGGCAACAGAGCAAGAGCCTATCTCAAAAAAAAAGAAAAAAGAAAAGGTGGCATATGGACCCTAGAGAATATTACTAAAAGAAAAATTAAGAATAAACATAATAATATGAATAAATCTCAAAATCATCATGCTGAAGAAAAGCATCCAACACAAAGGAGTACAGTCATGCATTGCTTATCAGGAATATATTCTGGGAAATAGGTCATTAGACAATTTCATCATTCAGCAAACTTCACAGAGTATACTTAACACAAATCTAGATGGTACAACCCACTACATACTAGGCTATATGGTATAGCCATTATAATCTCATAGGACCAACATCACATATGTGGTCCGTCATTGCACTGACCAAAACATTGTGTGGCACATGACCATACATCCCATATGATTCTGTATGAGCATGTGAAAGAGGATGGACTATAATAAGAACACCAGAAAACTTGTAAGGGTAATAGAACTGTTTCTTGACTGTGGTAAAAATTTGTATGGGTTTACACATCTTTCACAACTCATCAAATTACATGCTTTAAGTGATTACAATTTATTATGCATATATTATACCTCAAAAAGTTGTTTAAATAATGAATTTAGCAAATTTGCTGTTTATAGAGTTGAAATATCAATGTCAACTCCATTCCTAAATATCAGCAAACAAAATGAAACATTAAAAATGGTATGATATAGTATAAAATTACCAAAACCTAGGAATTTAGAATAAAATTATAAAACGTAGGAATTTAAAAAAAGTTTTGCAAGAACTAAAAAAATTTACTTAGAAAATCTAGTCAAATATAGAAATACATGAAAGATTGCATATTGCAAAGATAACAACACCGTGTGTATTTATCTGTAAAGTCAATGCAATCCTAATCAAAAGAGTTACAGGGTATTTTTGCGTGTGATTTAACAAATTGATTTTAAAATATGTATGAAAAACAAAGGACCAAGAACAACTAAAAGACTTTTGAAGAACACAGTGAGAAGATATACTTTACCAGTAGGTATCAGGATTTATTATAAAGCTACAGTAATTAAAACACTATATTACTGATGAAATGATAATAGATTATTCCAGCCTGAGCACAAGTGAGACCCTGTCTTCACAAAGAAATAGAAAAATTAGCCGGGCATGGTGGCGTGTGCCTGTAGTCACAGCTACTTGGGAGGCTGAGGCAGCAGGATCACTGGAGCCCACAAGTTTGAGGTTGCTGTGAGCTAGGATGATACGGCTGCACCATAGTAGCCCGAGTGACAGTGTGAGACCTTGTCTCCAAAAAAAAAAAAAAAAGAAATAGACTATCGAAGCACAATAAAGAGCCCATAAAGAAACTCAATTGTCATTTAAGATAAAGATGTCATTCTATAAGTGATAAGGAATGCATAGTCTTTTTTAATTATTAGAGCATTTGTATATCTATATGGAACAAAGTGAAACTTCACTCCTACTTCAGGTCATACATAGAAATCAACTCAAGGTGGGTTGTAAATCCCAGTATAATAGGCTAAATAATAAAGCCGGAAGATAAAAAACAGAATATTTTCATGTTTCTTAAGACACAATAAGTCTTAGCTTTTCATTAAAAGGAAAGTATTGGTAAATTTGACTAAATTAAATTAAGAACTTTTATTCATTAAAAAGTCACCATCGAGGAACATAAAAACAATATGCAGAGGGAAGATATATTAGACAAAAGGCTCATAACCACAGTATATCCATGATGCTTAAAAATCATTATGAAAGACAGAAAATGCAATTTAAAATAACCAAAAAGAAATAAAAATGGGTAAAGACTTGAAAAGTCACATCAAAGATGACATAAATGTGGCCAATAGCCAATAAACACATTATAAAGTATTCAATCTCATTAATCATTAGAAAATGCAAATTAAACCATAATAAAATACCACTACACACATATCTAAATGGCTAAATTAAAAAGAAAAAAACATGTTGCTAAGGATATGAAACAAGAAGAATACACATACACTGCTGATAGTAATACAAATTCATATAACCACTTTAAAAAAACCACTTTGCATTATCTACCAAAGTGAAAGACATACATATCCTATTACACAGCAATGCTACTCCTAGATTCATATTCAACACATATGCATGTAAATATGCTCCAAGAAAAACCACCTAAATATATGTCAACAAACAGATAAACAAGTTGTGGGAGACTACTCAATAATAAAAAGAACAATCTGGCATGCAACTTGGATGCCTCTCAAAAACATCATGTTGAATAAATATTTCAGATATAAAAGATTACCAACAGTATGATGACATTTATATGAAATTCTAGAACAAGCAATATTAATTTATAGTGAGACTGATGGCTGCCTGATACACGGAGAAGGGGAATTTACTGCAAATGGTCACTAGAGAATTTTACAGAAAATGCGGGTGATAGGAATGTTCTATATCCGCATTGTGGTAGTGGTCACATGGGTATAAATATCTTCCAAAATCCATTAAAATAAGTCTATTATATGTAAACACTTTAATAAAGTTGATTTGTATATGGGTATATACATATATTACTTATATCTATGTGTATATATATGAAAATTATTTATATATTTATAAAGCATATATTTAAATATTTTAAATTATAACATATAATATATAAATAGTATAAATATATAAATATGTTTACATAAATGTATATATAAAAATACAAGACTATTGAAAATATGAAATATTTATCAATGGTAAGAATGGATACTATGGCATATTAAATAATAAAATACTATAGAGCAGTGCAAATGAACAAACTATAACCACTGGCATCAACATGGACAATTCTCAAAGCTAAGCAAAATGAGTTTGACCAAAAACATACTCATTATATAACAGCATTTTTTAAGTTCACAAAAC
Source organism: Mirza zaza (assembly GCA_008750895.1). Lineage (NCBI taxonomy): Eukaryota > Metazoa > Chordata > Mammalia > Primates > Cheirogaleidae > Mirza > Mirza zaza. The sequence goes on from VSMD01113732.1 coordinate 143,518, forward strand.
AAGCAAAACTACACTATTTGGGACATACTTAAATGGTAAAATTTTTAAAAGCAAGAAAGTGATTACCATTTAATGTCAGGATAGAAGTTATCTTTGGCAGGGAAAAGCACAGAATTTTATCAAAGGATTAAAAAATAATTCATTCTTTATTTTCTCATTGTCTCTACATTCTTGATACTTTTATACTGCTGTACTTATTTCCTCATATGTGTATATTACTAACACAAGTACATATTACTGATTTGAACCCTTAAGTGGAGTGTACTCAAATTTTCTACACCTTTGGTAACTTTCACTGAAAATAAGTATTTCTAATTCTTACTAGAATATGCTAGACAGATGTCATTTACAATATGCTAGACAGATGTCAGAATTTTATGTATATATACATGTATACATGTAGACTGTGCTGCACAAGACGGGTTTTGTCAATGACAGATCATATACATAGCAGTGGTCTCACAAGATTATAATGAAGCTGAAAAATTCCTAGTGCCTAGTGACATCGTAGCCACTGCAGCATGACACTGCAAAGCATGCACGTTTGAGGAGATGCTGGCATAACCAACCTACTGCCCTGTCAGTCATGTAAAAATATAGTACATACAGTATGGTTAGTACATAATAATTAATGGTAACAAACAACTATGTGTTTGCTAAACTATACTTTTTATCTTATTTCAGAGGATACTTCTTCCTCTTAAAAAAAATAGTAACTGTAAAACAGCATCAGGAAGGTCTTCTAGGGCATATCCAGAAGAAGGCATTGCTATCGCAGGAGATGGCAGCTCCACAGGAGCCTGTTAGTGCCTGGGAGACCTGCTGGTGGAACAAGATGTGGAGGTAGAAGACAAGGATACTGATGATCCCCATTGTGCATAGGCCTAGGCTAGTGTGCGTGCGTGTCTTACTGTTTAACAAAAAAAGTTTAAATGTAAAAATAAATAGATTTTAAAATAGAAAAAAGCTTATAGAATAAGGATATGAAGAAAGAAAATATTTTTGTAAAGCTGTACAATGTGCTTGTGTTTTAGTAAGCTAAGGTTAACTTTTTGGGTTAACTTATTGAAGGAAGAAAAATATTTTCTATAAATTTAGGGTACAATGTTTATAAACTCCACAGTAGTGTACAGTAACAGACCTTTACATTTACTCACCATTTACTCACTGACTTAACTGAAGCAACCTCTAGTCCTGCATGTTCTATTCACAGTAAAGGCCCTATACAGGTGTATCATTTATCTTTTATACGATATTTTTACTATACGTTTTCTATGTTTAGATACGCTTGCATACACAAATACTTACCATGTAAGTATTGGTAAATGTAATAAAAATGTTACAATTGTGGACAGTATTCAGCACCATGCTGTGCAGGACTGTAACCTAGGAGCAATAGGCCATCCCACACAGGCCAGGTGTATCGTAGGGTATGCCATATAGGTTTGTGTAGCATTCTCTACAACGTTTACACAAGGAAGAAACTGACTAATGATGCACTTCCCAGAAGTGTGCCCATCATTAAGGGACATATGAGTGTGTGTATGTATATATACACACATATAAAGTATAGACATAAAAAAATATAGCCCCAAACAAGAAATAAGATTATCTGTTTTTAAAGAGGAAACTGGCAAAGAAGTGACTTGCCCAAGGTCACACAGATCATAAGTATCTAATCTGGGATTCAAACCCAGAGAGTCTAGTCTATATTTTACATTCTAATCCACAATGCTTAATTTAAAAATAAAATAAAATCAGGCCAGACATAGCGGTTAATACCTGTAATCCTAGCACTTTGGGAGGCCAAGGTAGGAAGATCACTTGAGGCCAGGAGTTCAAGACCAAACTGTCTATACAAAAATGAAAATTAACCAGGAGTGGTGGCATGTGCCTTTAGTTCCAGCTACTCAGGAGGCTGAAGCAAGAGGATCACTTGAGCCCTGGAGTTTGAGGTTACAGTGAGCTATAATGACGATACTACACTCTAGCCCTAGCCCAGGCAACAGAGCAAGACTCTGTTATCAAAATTAATAAATAAATATTAAATTACTAAAAAAAGTATATAAATAAAGATTTTCAACTATTTTAGTATACCCATTAGTGGTATTTTAAAGCAATAGTTTGTTGGTTTTACTATTACTCATATAAAATGTAAAGGGAAAAGTTTATAATGATGTCTATTGATTTCATTATTCAATATCTACCTACAAGGGATTACCAAATCTATTAACCAAGTTCAGTTGAATAACTGCAGGTGAAAGGTTAGTTCAATATAGGAAACAAGGTGTTTTGAAAATTCTAGGTTAACAATTTATATTTTTATTTATCTACTAATAAACTATCACAAGCTCTCTTATGTTCTAATATATATTATGCCCAACGCATTATGTTAGGGACTTTATATCTCTGTAACTCACAATAATTCCTTGTAATAACCTTATGAGGTAGGAGTTGGTATCCTAATCCTACCAACAAGGAAGGCAGGTTCTCCCACCCCAAATCCCACAGCTAAGAAGAGGCAAAGCCAGAATTCAATGTTAAGTTTGTATTTCCATCTCTGTCCTTTTATTTTCCTATTATCCTGAAAACTGCTTCTAAATTTAAAATGTAACGCATGACTTATTTATAAAAATCAAAAGCCCAGCAACAGTCATCATCATCTTTTGTTATTATGCTTCTGAGATCTTGGTCAAGTCACCTAATGGCTCTGAACCTGGTTTCCACATTTATTAAAGGAGGGGAAAAAACAGGACCTGCTGCCTAGGAATATGATGATGATCAATGAGATCATACTTTTAAAGAGCATTAGGCAGTGCCCTATACAATGTGAATACTCAGCAAGAATGAGCAAATTTTTATTATTTTTGTTGGGGAAAAGAATGGTTGGTCCTCCCAGTAAACCTAATGTACACTTGTTTCTTAAAGTCCTCAAATTGAACACTCTTTATTTGTAACAGTGAAGAAATGTCAACAACCTAACAGGGGAATAAATTGTGTTTTGTTTTAATAAGATACTATACGGCAGTTATTCCATAAAATACACACATTAACATGGACAAACATCAAAAATAATATTAAGTGAAATACCAGGTTGCAAAAAATATCATTTTCATAAATCAAAAACATCTAAAACCATGCTATTGCACTTATAGTAAAAGTACAAAAGCAAGCATGAGTAGGAAAAACATCAATTTCTGAATACTGGTTACTTCTGGGCACAAAGGGAGGAGACAGAATAGCTGAATTACTCATTTCTCAACAAACTAATGTCTGGGTCCAACATGGCAAGATATTAATATTTTTTAATCTAGATGGTTATAGTTATATGGTAACCATATGTATTTTATATAATTTTCTGTATGCTTGAAATTTCCCAAATTATAAATAATTTTGTCTTAGTGTTTTTACGTCGTTTTCAAACTCTTTTTTAAAGAAGGCTTATACTACAGTCGCTGACCAGGAAGACAGACTTACTAGTTTAACTCCAAATCCTGAGAAGGGATGCCTCTTCACCCTATAAATTCCCTGAGAGTTGCAACCTCATCTTCATCTTTGTAGCATACCCGTTCTCCCTCCGCCTCAGTACTTTGGACAATACATGGTTCAACAAGCTAATAAATTGTTGAAAAAGTGTTCCAAGTACCACAAACAAATGAGTATACATGTCATTATTTGATAGGTTCAGAAATTGTTCCATCTGCAAAGAGCTTGGGGAATAAAGTGTGTATGTACAGACAAAGCTTGATTTCCAGATTTCAAAAAAGGGAAAGTTTAAAGTTTGCTATTAATGAGTTAAAACTTATTTTCAAATAGAAAGTTTAAAACCCCAAATAATAATAACAAAAACATTAGTGATTCTAAGTCACATTAACTTAGTAAGTGTTTTGTTAATATTTTCCCCATGTAGTTTCATTAGTTTTAAAACCCTAATTCAATTTTTTCTTTTTTCTGAATATAGAGGAAATCTGCAGATGTTCAATTCTGATGGGCTGGTCTACTATAAACAATCTTTATCTGTAGGTTGTAATGTGTTTGTAAGGGCTTTGAAAATGCCTAAGTCTTATTACTTAGAGAATTAACAAATTTCCAGGAAAGTAAAGAAAAACTATTCTTATGGACCAAATTGTGTTCCCCCAAAAAATTCATCTGTCAAAGCCCTAAGGCTATAGGGTCTTTGGGAAATGACTAAGGGTAAATGAGGTCATAAGGGCAGGGCCTTATTCCAATAGAACTAGTGGCATTATAAAAAGAGACCCCAGAGCAGGATCTCTGGCCCCCTGAGCCCAGGCACTGAGAAAAGGCCACATGAACAGACGAGGTGGACATCTAAAAGCCACTAGGGAGTTCTCACCAGAACCGAACTATGTTAACACCTTGATTTCAGGCTTCCAGTCTCCAGAACTGTGAGAAAATAAATATCTGTTGTATAAGCCACCAAGTCTACAATATTTTATAATTGTATCCAGAGAGGCAAAGACAATTATCATTGGTATCAGAATTAAAATGTTTAAAGAACTTGCATAAAAAAGAAGGGAAAGCAATGAATAACTCTGATTATCAAAGTGAATGTTTAAGCATATCTACAGGTGTCATTTTTTTTAACATCTTTCTTTTAATCACTAAAACTGCCCAGAAAAGCAGTGGCATAAAGGTAATGTCAAGGATCTCCCTTTATGAACTATACTTACCTATTACTTAGGCAAGGCAGTCATACCAAAAAATAATTACACACCATATATGGATTACCATTTTACAGAATGTGTGTTTTTAAAAAATGCAGTTCTCACAACTGGTAACAGAATACAGGTCATTACAGAGTTCACTTCAAAAGAAAAACAAACACAATCATTAGGCAGCAGTTTAAAACTGCCCGGAGATTTTCATATCTAACCAAAACACAAAAATCTGAATTCAGAGAGCATAAGAGTGGGTTAACTACAACACAGACCAATAACACGCAATGCACAGATAATTAAGTCTCAATCTGTGAAGTTCCAAAAATCATTCTTAGGATAAGAATAAATGATCATTAAAGAAGGATTGCATAACATAAGTCTGTAACTATTATCATGAAATTTTTCTTTAATCTACTACCAAAGGTGAAGTTTAATATATACCTTTTTCAAACAAGGTAGAATTTTTTATTTACAAAAATAAAATTTAAATGTAATGATTTTTTAACTTGTAAGGAATATCAAGCAGATACCCCTATCCTATAATCATAAATCTACCAACTATTTAAATTTTGATTCAATTATTTATATGTTCAAGTCAAAATTTAGAAAATATTGAAATAATTAGCATATTTTCATAGTTTATTAAAAAGAATTTTAAAATTTAAAAATCTTAATTTTAGGGTTAGTAAGCATTTTTCTGCTATAATGTGAAATGTAAATTTTTTCTTGAACAAGATATGACTTTCTGTATTTTTGTTACCCAGTGCAGCAAACAATTGTTTATTACTTTTCTGTACACAGTTTGCTCAAATACATTTTTGAAATTGAAATCTATAAAACAGTGTTAACCATTTTGAATGTCTATGTACATCCAGAGGAAAAAATCTAAGATTCTTATTTTCAATAAAAATTCAAAGAATGCTGGAGATTTCAGGTTTAGATTTCAAACTTTTGAAAAGACCTCAAAGGGTCCATATATTACATCAGTTTATAATAGATAAACTCCTACAACAGTGCGGCTTTGCTTACCATCCCCTTCCCATTACTTCTTCCCCATTTGCCCTTCCCCAAAACATTCACCTAAAATAGAGGAGGGCTTCGTGAGTCACACCAAGGATAGCATAGCTGCATGAAAGATGGATAAAAATCATTAAACTAGGGAGGAGGAGAAAGGTACCCCCTCAATAGCTATAAGATACCTGTTTCTTCCTGTCTCAAGAATTAAGAAGACTTTCCTGAGCAGGGCCACAGCACAAACCTAGAATTCCATGGCAATGGCAAGATGCTGGTTGCAGCTGCTTTCTGCTTGGAGAACTCCAAGTGACTAGGGAGATCTCCAGGTGAAGTAATGGGGAAAATGCTGGTGTTTCAAGGCTAATTCTGATCTGGCTCTCAAGAGATAGGAATTAAAAGATAACCTGAGGTTACTGTCTAATACAGCCCCACCCAACCCACCCCTCCGGAGAAAAGGAGCAGACAGGAATTCAGGGAAGAACTCTGGGCAAGAATAAAGACAGCCCATTTGACCTGAGGGTCAATTAGTGTCAGATGTGTTAGGAGGAAGGAGGCAAGGAGAGTTGGAGTCCAGGGAGAGACAAAGAGATTCACATCAGGAAAACACTTCCAGGTCATATTTCTTCGAAAAGTTGTATGAAACGTTTAATTTGAAATTACATTAAAAAGAACTGGCCACAAAGAAATATTTTATTTGGTATATCAAGGAAGATACTATATATCACCTGTAGATATTATTTGACTAGAGAGAAACTCATATTATAAAATTCACAGTTTCATTTAAAAAGTCACATAATAAAACTTCAAAATCTTGCAATTACTATTTGCAACACAGGGACGAACCCTAAGGAAAAACAGTGAAGTCTGAAAATATTTTAATTTACTTACTCATTTTATGATCTAAGCACCTCAACAGCATAGTTTTCATTTACTATCATAACCACAAAGAAAAGAAAGATCATGATGGGTAATCTGACCTAAAACTCACATTGAAAATAGCATCATGACACAGCTAGCACTAAATTATTTACTACTAATTTTAATGTTTCAATTCTCATTTTCGAAGATACAAAGTGAGCAACGAGCCTTTATATGAAGCAAAGCTTATGTCTATAGCTGAAGCAACTGAAAATATACCACTCTGGCATATTGACTGTTTTGAATGAAAGACACTTAATTCAAATGTTGGAAAACAGCAGGCGCAAAAAGATCACTCTGACCTTCCAGCTATTTCTTCAAAGCAGGGGATCCAATTCCCATGTGAAAAGAATAACATCCTATCCTCAAGGACAAGAAGTTGAGGTAGAAAGAATTCTCGAGGGACCTTGTTAAGATAACTCTTATCTTTTGAGCCTCCCCACATAACTTAGTTACTTTTTCACATCCTATTACCCTTTGTACAATTCAGTACATAAGTGTTTGACAATAACTGCTTCTTTGGTCTTCATCTCTTTATGAGGGTTCTTGTGCCACATAAAATCTGTATTACTTGTATTAGATAAATTTGTACGTGTATGCTTTTCTCCTGTTAATCTGTACATATCAATTTAATTCTCAGACCCAGCTAGGATCCTAAAAGGAGGTGGAGTTTTGCTGCCCCCATACAACTGAATAAGCATCAAATTACTCTGTGTAAAATTCATGAAAAATAGCACATACTGTCTGAAACTTAACCAAATGTTTCTTATCTGAAGTTATCTTTAAGACTCCCAAAGGATTCTATTCTGTCAAAGATGCAGTTTTAACCTGTGTACTCATAACAGAACTTTCTCACCTGTCAAAAGCTTTTACCATTTGAATATTTGTAATTTTTCATTTACTTTCCTTTAATTGTTTGAAATTAACAAAATATTTTAAATGCTAAATAGTCATATAAAAATTAGTGGCCTTCTTCAATCCCAAGAAATAATCCAATTCTTATATATGCAATCAACATTCTTAAAAATATTTATTAAATGAGTGATTAACAAAGTGGGTTCCGGAGTAGGAGGTACGAGAATGAAATCTCAGTTCATTACCTTTGTGATCCTGTGAAAATTAACCTTAGAGCCACTTACCTCATAAGTAAAATGGGGTGAACATTATCTACTTCACAGGGCCTTTGTGAACATTAGATAACCATGGAAAATTATAAACCAAACTAGCACTTAACTGTTTAATAAATAACACTATTACTATTGATTTCCTTGTAAATACCTGACATTGCTATTGGCATTAGGGGTGTGAAGATACAGACAAATCAATTAGGGCCTCTGTCATCAAAGAGTTTATGCACTAATAGGAGATACTTAAATTAAGAATCTTGTAAATTTGTTTTCCCTGAGAAACACTGAATTGCTACCTTTTCTCTTGCAAATACAACTTGCACTGCAATTACCAAAGGTGCCTAAGGGCAACAGAATCAGTAGCAGCCACACGTTCAAGGGGTGAAGGGAAAACCTGCAGAAAGGCCCGCCTGGCGCCAGTGCAGGAAGCGTGTGAAGCATTCAGTGCTGCTGCAGTAACAGTCAAACTTGAACAGCCTCAGGTCTCTCAGCACAGAAACAAGTGTTAGCTCTTAGTGGAAAAAGTAATATCACACCCCAACCCTGGAGAAAACCATAACTATTTTAGGTATAATGTGGAGAAACAGAGGAAGGCTCTCACTGCTGCAAAAATCAGCTCCTCTCAAACTGCTCAGTGACCTCAGGATACCAGTGACCTACTTCCTCAGTTCAGTGATCTACACTGGTGGGACCCCTCCTTGGGGTCCCAGAGTTGCAGTCTCTAATGAACCTGGTTTCATAACTGTACTGTTACCATCTTTTGACACTTGTCCTCTACACTAGACTGCAAGTCCTTTTTACATCCTTCCCATCTAGCACAGCAACAAGAAACAACTTCAATAGACACACATTGCATTATCAATTGGCACCAAGCATTGTTCCTGGCAGCAGAGGTGTTATAGACATTAAAGACATATTCCCTGCCAAAGAACAAATAATCTAATGGGGAAACAGAGTCAGAAAATCAAATATGAGAACCGTGCTAATGGAAAAGACTATAATTCCAGGTGTGGAGAAAGGTATGGGAAGAACTGTCCAGGTACAATTAGGGTAAGGGATGTTTCCCCCATTTAACAAGGAAAACCTAAAGAATTCCAGGCAGTTATAAGATTTATATCTATTGGAAACAGATTCTGAGAATATAAAATGGCATGAGGAAAATTTTTAAAAAAGAAAAGGCTGGTAGAATAAACATAAGTCAATTTAGAAAGGAACACTGAAAATATAATTGTTAAAAATAACTAAATTCCCTCAAATTGAATACTTTACACTTATCATAAAAATTCTTACCTCCCTCCTTTTGTTGGCCCTGGGATCTCTGGTACAGGCCGATGTCTTAGCAGAAAAGATCGAGATGGTCTTGAAACCAACTTGCTACGACTTCTCATAGGTGATAGGGTTGGTGACGATGGAACATACAAATCATTTACAACCATTTCTCCTTGAAATTGAAAGAATGGGGAAGGTGGTGATCTTTCTAATACACCATCAGGTCCATTTCCAGAACTCGCTTCTGATGTTGAACAGCCAACAGAAGAAATGGATTCAAAGTCTGCCTTAGGAAGCTTGCTGAGATTTTCTGTGACAAAATTAACTTTTTCTGTTTGTTGTTCTTCAACTGTGCAATCCATAGTCTTCTTTGTAATCAAAGATTCAATTTTAATATTTTCACTACCAAAAAAAGAATCATGAAAAGATTCCACATTTGGGTGTGGTTCTTCTGAAACAGGAAGGTCATGTTTAGAAAGAGACAATTTGTCATCTGGCTGCAGAGGTTGGCTATTTTCCACACTAACATCATTCTCATCAAGACTTTTTGTAACGGTCTCCAACTGTGATGGGCTCACTGTCAGAACACTACCAGACTCTGAAAGTTCTACGCAGGTATTCTGATCTGGAGATGCAGCATGGTGATCCTTTGAAGTGTCATCATTCTTCTTTGTTTTATGAACATTTGCATATATTGACATGTCCTGCATTTTTGACAGGATTATTTGTAACTGTTTAAGTATCCTCCGACGGTGTCCTGTAGGTGATATTCCAATTCTGTGTAGCACACTGTCATTTATCGCCACACAGTCCCTCACAGTATTGAAACCAAACTCACGGAAGTGTAAGAGATACTGCTCCAAATTAATGTTCATTAGGAAATCTTTAATATCCACATTCACTTCACTGACTGAAGACATAATGGTGGCTTCATTACTAAGCTGAATTATAAAAAGCAGTACAATGAGACACACAAGAAGATACACTTCTCTATTGGTTTTTCTTTTATCAATTGTGACTGCAAAATTTCTCAAAATATTATTTTCTCCGCAGTGACTGCTTTATGTGCTTACACCTGGGGAAAAAAAATAAAAGTAACTTATTAGTATATTTTAAGTATTAAAATCTAGTTTTGCATTATAAGCTTTCTTTGAATAAACACAATAGAAACTAGAACAATAATTCTCACTCACACAGTTTGGAATCTTTGTGCACTGTTCTGCATGCCCTGGAAGGTCAGTTCCTAGGTATGATGTGGAGGTACAGGACATAAATGCCATGAAACTATGATTTTCAAAACGGTAAAAAATGACACTGACACAAATACAGAATGAACATGCATCAAAAATTTTATTCAAATAATTAATTCATGAGGGAACAAGTAAGATAGTAAAGCTGATTCCAAGAGCATTTGTGGAACAGGTACATACGGTTCATCAGAAAAGGCATTTTTAAAGAAGTATTAGAATAAGACAACTAGGTTAGATGAAGAACTGGTAATGTCCTACAAGACAATATACTCATAACATTTGGGGTTATCTTTTCTACTGGACAAAAACCTATAAGCTAACAGGCAACTTCCCAGTGTCCAGGCTCTACTCAACAAAAAGCAAAGTCAAGCACAGGAATTAGAATTAGAAGTAAATGTCCTCAGGTTGAGCCTGTTAAACAAGATGCCCAACAAGGGCCCAAAAGAACATTGTTTTGGCTTCTAAGTTTTAGGTAATTGTTCTTAACAACAGCTAAACATAAATAACTTTCCCCTTCACTACACTGACTTTCAAAGATTTAAAAAGCAGTTAGAACATACTTCTTAGGTCAATGGTTTTCATTTCAAAAGAGCAGGCAGCATTATACAGAAATAATTAATACTGATATACAAGGTAACACTAGTTGAACAATTAGCTAACTCTTAAATACATTAAGTAACAGAAAACACATTAACACGAATGACAAGGAAAAGGTTTAAAGGTCACGTTTTTTTCCACTGTACACAACAGATTCATATAGGCTCATTTTTCTTCTAAACAACATAATTAAATGTTTTTTTTAAAAAAAAGTCAATTTATCCAGGTGCTGGTTATATGGATGTAATTACTTTCTAAAAATGCATCTCTGTAAATTTCTGTATATAATGCCTCAACAAAAAGGAAAAAGTACAGAATATGCATAACACACATATACTGAAGTAATAAAATGAGACACACCCAAACAAGGTAAATTTCCTTGAACAACCTTTAATGCAACGCTGACAATCACATATTGCAACAGCTTTCCAAAAGGCACAACTTGGACTCCACATCCATATGACATGCCAATTCCTCATAAGCTATTGCCTCGACTATTTAAAAACATGAGCAAACATTCATAAACAGGTATAGGAAAAGAGGGAAAGCACTGCAGGAGCAGAGAAATGAATTACAAACAACAGATGAAAGACAGGAAGTGTCTCTGTCAATAAGGTATCAGGGCCACACACCTAAAATGCCAAAATGTGTAAGAAAAAAAAAAATGGTAGATAAACTTCAACACCACATCCACACCTGATTTTCAGATGAACCACTCTTATTTTAACACAACTCTTAATGTAGATAAATGTATTGTCTATATTTTCTGGCACATCACAAAATGGAAATAATTGCCAAGGAAACAATAAGTGAAAATAAAATCCACCTGCTGTAGAATTTAAACTATGAATTGGCCAATAATTTAAGAGAATTAGAAACACCTTCCTTTTTGGGTGGAAAAAATTATAGAAATCCTAGTTTTACTTACCAGTCTCCACAAAAACTTTCATGGGACAAAACCAACTTTAATAAAATGCACCAAGAAACCTTCTGATCCTTTTCCCAATCCTACAGCAAGTAGTGACACCATCATCTAGCCAGAACCCCGAATCTGAAGCCCAGAAGGCATTCCCAAGTCCACCCTGGTTTTACCACATTCACGGAAGCACTGATTTCACCCCCGGCTATGCACAGAACTGTGACCTCCCTCCCCCCAGTTCAAGTGGAAGCCCTAACCTTCAGTGTGACAGCATTTAGAGACAGGGCCTCCAGGGAGGTAACTAAGGTTAAATGAGGTCAAAGGATGAGACCTGGACAAGATAGGATTAGTTTCTAGTAAGAGACACCAGAGAGCTCACTCTCTCCCAGCGCTACGCCCCAGGAAGGGGGCCCTCACTAGGAACCTCAGCAGCTGGCAACTGGATCTTGGACTTGCCCACCTCTAGCACTGGGAGAAAACACATTTCTGTTGTTTAAGCCATATAGTCTGTGGCACTTTGTTATGGCAGGTGAACTAATACACTCCTCCATCCCCATGGCCTTTACCATGGTTCAGACCCCCACTACATCTCCTGCCTGGATTGCTGCAACAGTCTCTGGACAGATCTCTCAGCCCAGTCTCCACATGTCAGCAAACTACCAAAAATCCAAAGTCAGCATGTCACTCCACATCATCAAGAGGATAAAGTCTAAGCTCATCATGCTTGTAGTGCCATATCACATTTTGGTGTCTGCCTAACAATAATAAGAGCAGGCACAACTGAAGTAAACAGCCATTACTTACCAAACATCACACCTTATATATTTCCTACATGATAGGCATTTCCATGTACTAACTCAAGGCTCACATTCAAACCTTGCCAAACGTAATACCAACGTTCTTCACTCACTCTAATTCATTCTTGTAAATTAACATTCCCAAGGCAACAGGCGTTCAATACTCCCAAACCTTCTGCACACACTGCATCTTCTTTCCTATGCACCACTTAAAATCATTAATATGAATAGTCAGGTATTTCCCTCCTCCGAGAAGGCATCCTATCAATGCCTCACCATAGAATGAATCACGCACTTCTTTCTCCACATTCACCCATGGCTAGTATCTTAGAACTTTGCAAAGCACTTAGACCATGTTTCAGAGATAGGAAAGACATTGATAGGGATGGAAGAAGTGCTTGAGAGACCTATTTTATTAGTGTTTTGGTGTATGTGTGTGTATTTATTTTAGTACACAAAGTCCTTGCCTTTCTTTGGAGTTTACATCCATACTTTCTGGGTGACTGGATCAAGGACAAACATACCAAATGTCCTACCCAAAATGATCTCTCTGCTATCATTCAACAAGCTGAACGTGGCTAATGAATCTGATTTCTTTCTACGACATGAAAGAGGCTCCAACCCACAGGCCCCATAATGTCCTCTGCACTTAAATGTCAGCTCCATCCTCCAATCATCTCACCTTTTAACTGTGTAACCACCCAAGGGTGTTCACAAATCCCGTTCCTTCCTTAGAAAGTCTAGCCCCTAAGCACAACGCCAGATATACGGAGATGGGCAGGCCTAACTGCATGAAATTCTAGCGTGTGCAAACTCCTTAATATGAAATTGAAGCTCTCCATACTATGACCACCAACTGGGCTCCCTGGCAGGTATATCACACTCTAGTCAGTGACTCTGGGAGTACTAGTCTGTGGATCTGCTGTACAGCAACAACTGCCGATACCGTGTTTCCCCGAAAATAAGACCTCCCCATAAAAGCAGCCCTAGCAGGATGTCTAAGCATTTGAGCAATATAAGCGCTACCCCAAAAATAAGGCCTAGCGATGGACGTGGCTATGCAGAGCATCTGCACAACCCATGCATTTCCTCGCAGAGCGGTAAAGAAGATGAGCAGCCCTTCTCATCTGCCCCATGAGAGCTCCATTGCTCGACATGAGAGATTGGGGCCAATGGTTCTAAAGGAAATAGAGTCGCAAGACATTCAGGATGGGATTCGGGGTCTGGAGAGTTACGATGATGTTCCAGAAGAAGACGACTTAACTATATTTGAATCAATGTAGATTGTTGTACTGTACTTAAAAAAAAATAACACATCCCCTGAAAATAAACCCTAAGGTGTCTTCTTGAGGAAAAATAAATATAAGAACTTGTCTTATTTTCACAAAACATGGTAACAGGGCCCAAAATTTGCGTTTGAAACACCCTCCAAAGATGGTTTGGATATGCAGCAAAGTCCAACAGCCCCGTCTCTGGTTTCACATTCCCACACTGCACTCTCCCAAGCATGCTTTATACCAGACCGCCTGGCCTAAATCCACCCTCCTCCCCTTGGATGGAGTGCCCCTACTAACACATTGCATAAAAGTCTGGAGTCAGACTAAGTTCAAATCCCACCTCATCCACTTTTTAGAAGTCTAAACATGCATATGTCCATGCCAGTGTCATTATTTCCTTTCCTATAAAATGGAAACACTGCAGGGTACCTCAGCATTGGCAAAGACTAAATGAGACAATCCACCACAAGTGCCTCACACAGTGATACTTAGTAAACATTCACTTCTGTCACTATATTTTCACCACTACAGTCATCATGTCCCCACAGCTATTTTTTTTTTTCTATTCTTCAAGATCTAACACACTTTCCTTCACAAGGTCTCCACTGAACAAGAAATACACTTTCTTCTCCATATTCCCACAGCATTAACTGCTTAGCATGTTGTCCTAGTCCTTTCAGGCTGCTTCAATAGAAGATGCTCTTTGATTTATAAGGTTACATCCCAATAAACCCACCATAAATTGAAAATATCCTAAGTCAAAAACATGCGGCAGACCAGGAGTGGCGGCTTGCTCCTGCTGCCCAACATCCCCACAGAAGTACAGTTTCTAGTGAATGCATACCACTTTCGCACCATCATGAAGTCAAAAATCCTAAGTTAAATCATTATAAGTTGGGGACCGTCTATATCTTAGACTTGATAATTATAAGCAATAGAAATGTATTGCTCATGGGTCCAGAGGCTGGGAAGTCCAAGATCAAGGCACCAGCAGATTCGATGCTTGCTGAGGGCTCATTCCTCAAAAACAGTGCCTTCTATGTGTCCTCACATGGCAGAAGAGTTAAAGCAGCAAACAAGCTCCCAAAGGTCTCTTTTTCATCCCGTTCACAAGGGCTCTGCCCTCGTGACCTAATCGCCTCCCAAAGGCCCCACCTCTTAATACCATTACCTTAGGGAGTTAGGTTTCAACATACAAATTCGGGGGGCGGGGACACAAACATTTAGACAATAGCAAGTGTTTGATCACATTCTGCTTGTGTCATAGATAGTACATTACAAAAGCCAGGACAGAAAAGCTAGACAACTTGGGTCAAATCCCAGTCCTCCCATTTACTAGCTCTGTAAGCTTGTGTGTGTATTTAACCTCTGTGTGCTTTAGTTTCCTCATCAGCAAAATGGGAACATTAATAGTAAACCATGACCCCCATTATAAGAATTAAATGAGTTAATATATGCACAGCACTTAGAACACCAATTGGACATAACAAATGTTTGTCATGGCTAAGTGTTTGCCATTATCATTATTATGACAAACTGCCAATATGACCAACCCATATAAGCTACCCAATAAATGCCAGTCAAATTATTTGTTTATAAACACAGTGTATGACATACACAGTACATGTTTGGAGAGTGTACAAGTAGCCATGGTTGTGTGTTTGCCCATGCTATCTTGAACTACTTCTATGAGGAAGTAAAAGTAAAATGGAAGTATCATTTAGGAGCACCTGTTACATGCCCAGCTTGCCATATCATTTAATAAACAGTATCTTATTATTACACTTTATTGAGCCTTACCTTGGAACCATATCCTGAATCGAACTACTCCTCACCACATCCCTTGCTCACTTCCTAGTCCAAGCCACCACCTTATCTATCTTAGACCACTGCAATAGCCTCCTGGCTGATATCCCTGCTTCTGTCCTGGACCCCCACAGATTTCCAGTACAGGAGCCAGAAGGGTTCACATTACAACAAAAGTCATACCATATCATCCCTGCGACTTCCCAACTACATCTCCTCTTTCTCCCTTTGTCATCTGACAGCCACCGCACCGGCCTCAGTCTGTTCTACCTCAGGCCCTTCCATCTTTCAGACCTTCTTCTCCAACATATACCCATGTCGCAGGGCTCACCCATCACTGTAGCAGGCTTCTGCTCAAATGTGCCCTCTTCAAAGAGGCCTTCCCTTATCCCTCTGTGCACATAGCACACCTTGTGACCCACTGCCCCCACTCTTGCTTTATCTGTCTTCGCGGCATTATTACTGCCTGATGTCTGTTGATTGCTCCAAGAGGGCAGGGATCTTGTCTACTCTTTACTGTTCTAGCCCTTAAGTTTGAACACTGTCAGGTTATAGCAGGTGCTCAATAAATGGTGCTGAATAACTTCTCCCCAGCTTTGAGTTGCTTGAAGATGAAAGAAGTGGAAAGTACACACAGTTTTAAAATTTTTGTCTATGTAAGCCACCAAGCTAGTATGGAGCAAAGACTGATTTTAAACACAGATTCCTCCTATTCCTCCAATGACAAAAAGAGGTCCTCAAATTAGGAGCTGGGAGTGGCAGGAAGTCAGCAAAAACATACCAAACTATATGTGGGGCTTTTACGAACTCATGGATTGGGACAGACTTGCAGCTTGCAATGCCTCAAGTAACAAAAACCACTATAGTGAGCCTTCCGCACCTGCCACTCCACCACCGTTAACAGTGGAGCTTTTCCATATCTCCTAGGTGACTAGGAAAGAAAACAGTTAAAAGCCATGGGCCACTTCATTAAACCATGAAGTCATTCAGTACTCGGTGCTGACAATTTTTGAAACACCTTTGTCTGACTCTGGTATCTTACGGGGGCAAAACAGCATGGTAAAATTGAATGCAGTCATATGATTAATCCATTCAAAAAAAAATATGACCACACCACTGTAAAATCAGAAACATACGAATGGTGGGCAGGGGTTGGAATTTTAGCATAGTTAGAAGCTACAAATGTAACAAAACAGGCTTAACAATCATAGGATCACAGGACTGAAAGGAACCTTAGAAAATATTTATATAAATACGGCTGCTAAATGAATGGAACTTTTCAATGTTATCAATACAAATCTTATGGAGTCTAATAACAATAAGAGTTTACTGTATTCCATAACAGTGGTTCCTGTTTGAATGGAACTATCTCTCCAGGTTAGATGCCTAAATGTGTGAGAAAAATGCTTTTACCAGTTTCATTGGCTAAGTGGCACCAGCAGACAGGAAAGGTGACTTAGGACATCCTACAATGGGACCTAACACAGAACACTCAGGTACAATTTTTACTCCTCGAACTCATAGTAACTAATCAGCTACCCATATAGTGCCCAGCACCATAAATGATAAAAGAGGAAAGTGTCCTTGCCTTCAATTTGCAAACAAACTTATTGTGGAGAAACGGCTAATTCCTTAGAAAATTAGAGGGCTCCATATGGATAACATGCTAATGAATTAACTAGTTCAGGTTACAGGTCTTATAGAAGTTCACCCTTGCTTTATTACAGAATACAGTCACAAGAAACAGGTATCATTTATTTGCACATCAAGCAAACTCATTATCTACTATCAAGACACTAACTTCACATATTCATAAAAACAGCATGTTCAACTTGACTGTTCCCCACAACCATGCAGAAGAGGAAGTGGTTTGGAGAAAATACGTTTGTTGTCATATGACTCCATCCCACAGTATAGAGCAGACTGTAAAGATTAAGGGTCAAGACTGCTAGCTCACTGTTCTAGGCTGAGTGCTTAGCCTCAAGAAAAGTATAATAGGCCAGGCCTGGTGGCTCACGCCTGTAATCCTAGCACTCTGGGAGGCCGAGGTGGGCAGATCGCTTGAGGTCAGGAGTTCGAAACCAGCCTGAGCAAGACTCCGTCTCTACCAAAAATAGAAAGAAATTAATTGGCCAACTAAAAATATATATACAAAAAAAAAATTAGCCAGGCATGGTGGCGCATGCCTGTAGTCCCAGCTACCCAGGAGGTTGAGGCAGCAAGATCGCTTGAGCCCAGGAGACTGAGGTTGCTGTGAGCTAGGCTGACGCCATGGTACTCACTCTAGCCTGGGCAACAAAGTGAGACTCTGTCTCAAAAAGAAAAGAAAAGAAAAGAAAAGTATAATATTGGTCATTTGGCATCCCTCTCCTCTATTATCCATTCACCTAACTTAGCAACATCACCCCCATTAAGTCCCTTACAGTAATCCCAGTGCCCTCAATCTGGTCATCGAAGTGTGATCACCCACAGGCTCTGACCTCCTCTGCCCCCTGTTCTCCACTGTGACACTACTCCCTCCCCACCCACCAAAATAAATCCACCCTCTTTTTCATTCTCCCTCAGACTTACATTGCTAATAAAAGCCAACAGTTGTGGAGTGTTTACAAACCATCTGTGTAAGATCTCATTTACTCCTCACATCTGCTTTAGCAGGAAAATCCCATGCCCGAGACCACACAAGAGATGAATAGTAGAGACAAAAATCTAAGTCAGACTCCACAACCTGCACTGTTAACCATGATGCCTCCTAACAGCTAGCTATACAACTGATTTAATAGTAAAGTGGTATCAAAAACTTCATAGTCTTCCTCTCCCTTGTCTAGCTATGCATAAGCACTTATATTCACATGAGGGAGATGCTGCTTAAGTATACCATTCCTTGAAAGTTCAACTTTTATACGTCATTTCCGTTCGATTATGGGTGTATGTGTTCGTGTAAATGTTAAACATGGAAGCCTACATTCATCTACATTTAATTGCCTAAGATTTAAGAGCCAATGACAAATTAAGGAAGAACATCTTTGTATTACTGTATAAAGCAGTCACAATACAGAACATATTTTATTACAATTTATTTTTCATCTATCATTTGAGGAAGACAACTAATGTAGGGTTATAGTACAACTGACACCATATAACAGTATGAAACCAAAATCAAACAATCAAACATCACCAAAATGAGTATTCACTGGCCCTATGAGATGTCAATGGTGATAATGAAAAACTGCTTGACAAGAGAAAGTACTGATAGAAAAAGATACCTGCCCACGATCTGAAAGGTTTAACTTTAAACATTATGCCAAAGGAGATAAGCGTGGCAGCAACCCAAACGTGCATGAGCAGAGGAGTGGTAAACACAGCACGGTATATACACACACTGGAATACCAAGAAGCCGTTATTAAAAAGGAAGGAAATCCTGTCAAACGCTACAACAAAGATGAACCCTTAAGTCATTGGCTAAGTGAAATAACCAGTCACAAAAACGACAAACACTGCATGATTCCACTTACATGAGGTATCTAAAGTAATCAAACTCACAGAAATAGAAGTGGAACAAAGGGCAGAGGAGAAAGAAATTGTTTAATGTGCATGGAGTTTCAGTTCTACAAGATGGAAAAGTTCTGGAGGTCTGTTTCACTACAGTGTAAATATACTTAACACTACTGAATTGTACACTTAAAAATAGTTAAGATGGTAAATTTTATGATATGTTTTTTTACCACAATAAAAAGGAGATAGGGAGATATACCAGAAGATTTGGGCCAGCCTCTCAGCTTTTATTCAAAATGAACTCCCTGTACATACGTGGACTTTCTTCTTTCCATTAGGGGCCAATTCAAGTCTTAAAAGTACAGTAACACCACATTCATGAGGCTTTGCTGATTATCCCATCCTTTCTCAGTCCCTTATTAATTCCAACCAGGCAGGCATATAGCTCTGCGGTCCCAACCACTGGGACGCAGACCAGTGCCAGTGCACCACTTGTTAGAAACCAGGCCACGCAGCAGCAGGTGAGCAGGGAGCAAGCCAGCGAAGACTCATCTGCATTTACAGCCGCTCCCCATTGCTTGCCTCACCGCCTGAGCTCCACCTCCTGTCAGATCAGCCATGGCATCAGAGTCTCACAGGAACGTGAACCCCACTGTAAACTGTGCATGCAAGGGATCTAGGGCACACCCCTATGGGAATCCGATGCCTGATGACCTGAGGTGGAGCTGAGGCGGGATGCTGGCATGGGGGGGGGGTGGTGGATGCAAACACAGATTATCATTAGCAGAGAGGTCTGAGTGCACAATAAATGTGATGCGCTTGAATCATCCCGAAATCACCACCCACAGCCCCCTGGTCTGTGGAAGAATTGTCTTCCATGAAACTGGTCCCTGGTGCCAAAAAGACTGGGGACTGCTGGTATAGATAGCACAATGCCTGAATTTCAATATAGGCTTCCCTACTTTTCGAAAGTAAACTTTGATTAAATTATTTAACTTCCCTGAAGCTTGGTTTCCCCATTTGTAAAATGAGGATAATATACTTCATACAGTATTTCTGTTAGAAAAAATAAGCAAAATATGTAAGGTATATAAAATAATACCTGGCATAAATTATAAAGGTTCAATAAATGTTGGCTATTATTAATTTATGTGTTGTATACAATATTGCACTTGATCATACTGCACTTGGTTTGAGCAGTATTCTTCTGCCTGCATAGTAACATTACATTCCTTCAAATTAGCACTGTCAATCATTCTTCTAATAAACCCACAATGTACCTAACACAGCAGTAAGCATAGTTTCATTAATTTAATAAAATACAGATGTGGTTACAGTTGCAAAAATAATGATTTCATCTGAAGACTTTAGACGTGGGACACAGAGCACAGTGATTATGGAGATCACAGCTCTGTTATGTGCTACTTACATGGGCGTATGAAAATTCCTTTCTTTTTCTGAGCCTCACTGCTGTCATCTGTAAGCAGGGATGATAATATGCCCACCTCAGAGGGCTGTTTTGAGGATGAAATAACTAAGTATGCACTAAGATCTTAAGCAGTAAAGATTTAATTAGTGTCTACTAGATGGAGAATAACTGAAATTTGAACTGAAAAAAGCCAGGTTCTGAATAAAATTATTTCATGGTTTGGATCAAAGAGTAAGGATTTTTCTATGTTTTGATTATTTATTATGTAATCTGAAAAACACAACTTTTTAAAAATCTAGAACTTAATATCCATTTCCACATCCAATGAAGGTGAGAAATGCTAATGCTTTTACTTAGTATAAGACTTTATTAGAAGCACAGGTAATAGCTAGGTTTCGATGTTTTACATAGTATCTCAATAGTCCAATGCTTGATAATCTCCACAGCTTCAGTAAATTTTTTCTCTTTTAACCTCTCCGTTCAGATTTTAAGTTAACTGACTAAGGTTTGTGAATGCTTTTTTTTCTAATGGACAGATCTCTACAAAAGAGCTATACTACAACTCTTGGGAAACCAGAGAAAGATTCCATCTTCCAGAGTTTTTACAAGAGCAGAATTTTAAAACTTTCATACAAATGTATACTCCACCATTTCTCTGAATGTAAGAGTCACATTTTTAGACTAACAACCAGATGTTTCAAAATAGCCGACTGTGAACGTTTCCTCTCTTTGCATTTATAAATAGCACCCTGACCTCTTTTCCAACTGAGTTTGAGGGCTTATTCCTATTGGTTCAGTAATTGTCAAAGTCTCCTTTTGTTATAAAAAGAGGGTATCTCAGCAAATGTCTCTTAACTTATTGGCCCATTTATTCACATTTACTCATTTAATAAATATTTAAGGAACACTAGTCTTTCTAAGATAATATGGGGAAATATTTGTCGTTCAAGATAAAAGCATCTATTATCTTATTTGAGAACAGTGCTAAGTGCTACAAAGAAAGTGAAGAAATAATGCCTTCCCTCCAAGAGTTTAAAATTCAAATGGCTAGATTAGACATAACAAGCAAAAGAAAATGACATGCATGTGAGCAATCTTTACTACTTTGTAGGTGTCAGAAAGAATGCCCTAAAACAAACAAACAAAAAAAACCAAAATTTTGGGGAAGAATGGATGTATTATAAAAACCACTTAAATTGTAATGATGAGAAAAATCAAATTTTATGAAGTTGACTTTCACATGGTTTGCATTTTAGTATTGTTTTATTTTTAATTACATGAGGAAGTGGTACCATCATCCTTCATGAGTGCTCAGGAACTCTAAGAATCTCAAATCAACTACATGAATACAGCAAACTACTACAGCAATTCAGAGCTCTGAGGATGGAGTGACCAGTGAAGAAGCTATGGAGAGGAGTTTCAAGATGTGTAGGTAGAAATATAGCTGGTGACGCATCTGAAGCAGAAGGAATGCCTATACAGGGGGAATAAAGGGAGATGTTCTCAGGCAACAGCAAGGAGGCAGAATAGCTGAGATGGACCTAGGATTCAACCAACTAATGAAAGGTGATACCAGCAGGCAGAATGGAGTCAGCTGCAGAGGGCCTTGAATAGTAGGGTAGGTTAAGCACGCAAGCCTCAGCAGCGCCTCCACCATCACCACCCCCATGAGACCAAGTCACCTGATGAACGATCGGCATGGAGACCACAATGCTCTTCTGCTCTTCCTTAATAGACCATCTCTGCCACTCCAAACAGATCAAACCATTCTTTCCTCTTCCTAAAGCTATGTACTATAACCAGTAGAGTTTTGTGTGTTTTTCACCCTATTTTTGTGAGAACCATCATGGCAAGATAAACTGTTTTATCAGCCCCTTCCTGAGTATTCCCTCACCTACTCACCCACCTTTATACACAAATGGCATAAGAAAAATAATTCTCCCTGCCTCTTCACATATAGTTTTTAATCCCTGAATCTGCCCAGCAGCCCAGATCAGGACCCCTTTGTTCTCTCACTGGCATGGGTAAAGAAGTAAGCATGTGCAGTGTTGAAACTGCAACAAAATTTCACAGGTCAGATTTCTAATTAGAAACAATTATGCCAAGAGAATACCATTGAGTATTATTTCAATTAAAGAAAGAAAGCAGCAAAATGGCTTAACTACCATTATATATTTAATCTGGCCAATATTTTAAAATTAATAAATAAAATGATAAACTACAAGGTCAAGATTTGGCAAAAAAGATTAAGACGGCACCTCACAGCCTCTACTCCCACAACCATCACATCTGGTGAAAGCTAAGACATACTTCCAACATTATTAAGAACTTCTCCACCTAATTAATACTTGATGGAGAATTCCAAAAACCCCTACAGTGTAGTATGTCCAAAGACTGGACCCAACAAAGTAGTTGATAGATACATGGGAAGAGGAGGAAACATGTGTTAAAAGAAGGTCACTAAAGTAATGGCCATCATTTATCCTTAGGGTTTTTATAGTCACTCTCACCAAACTTTTTCAGTGTCGCAGTGAGGTGGCCTAGAAGTAAAAAAACAAAAAAATGCCTTATTGGAACGAGAACCTAAACAGATTTTGAAAACTTCACAGTTTCAGTGTGCTGATGTAAAAGTTTTTTTAAGAAAACTGCAATTCATTATAATCTGAGTTCTGTACTTAAGCCACAATCACTTAGAGCATTTGAATCTGAAAAGTATTAACTGCGTAAGTATGAGCCTCACACTGTGAGAAACTTGCAGTGACATTAGAAAATAAGAATTTGTTTTTAAATGTACCATCAGCTTTTCCTTTCACAGACAACCCACATAAAATCTGACAGGCTTGCATAGGAAGAAAAAAATACAAACACATGCTCACCCACATAAATAAGTTTTAATGAGCCCTCTGACTTACCCTCTAGGTACATTTTAATTTAAATAAATCTTAAAGTACTGACAAATCAAGTCTATATAAAACTCTCTTGGTGTTAGGACCCACCTGAAATGTGTGTGTGTTAAATATATGTTTGGAAAGGAGCCAGGAAGATATTTCCACTTTAGGCTCTAGCCTAGTTCCGTGACCCACTTTTTTCTTTTGTAAACGCTGTTAAACAGTGGAATGTCATGAGAATTTTCCTTCAGTATTTATCCTGTAAGTGTATGAAAGTCACAAATAAGACTTTCAAGGTATTTACTTATTTTTTCCTTTAAAAAGTTAGCTTCTTTTTTAAAACACTCATAAACTTCATCTTCCAATTACTTATGGGCAACGTTCCATAAACTTGTGCGGGTGTAGAGTGCTTAAGTGAGGAGAAATCAATACAGAGCTTGTAAGTACAATACTATTATTGGTAATAACAACGACATCCGATTAAATGTACTTTTAAAAATAGCTTATTTTCAATACACTTTTTTTTTAACACGAAGGCTATATTCCACTGAGCAACGTTCTCCAAGGACAAGCTTGCAAAAAAATGTTGCTATCCCCATGCAAACTTGCAACAACCTAAAAACGTCATTACTCCACACAAACTAGCTTATTATTCTCCTGGATTTTTCCTCTAATTATCAATGGTTATATAATTTCATGAAGCCTTCCCCCAAGTCGAGATAACTCCAGATCGCCTCAAGGAGGTGGGAGAAGTGTTTAAGAACACAAGCCGGAATTAAATAAAATAAAACTTACTTTACTAAACACGATGGACAGCAATCACTTCTCCCAAGAGAAACGGTCTCCAAAAGTAAACGAGAAAGATAAACCTGGTACACTCACTGCCGACAGGTGCCGCGCACGGTGCCGAGTTCGGGCAGGTGGAGGCCAAACGACTGTGACTGAAGTGAACTGACAGGCCCGTCGGCTCCGAGTGCGGGCGAGCAGGGTGCGGGGAGCGCCGAGACGGCAGAGTCGCCGTCCCCGCCGAGTGAGTAACTCGGGGCCTGGAACTCGCTACAGCTCCTTTTATTCGGGGCGGAGACGGGGGAGTCCGGCCGTCTCCCGGAGTGTCACTGTCCCGGGCCAAATCCCAGAAGTGGAGATTTTGTGGCACTTACCGGCTTCTGGTTTCCTTTTAAACGCCCACACGCGGGCGCGAAATCCGGGGGCAGGACCGGGGCGCCGCGCTCTGGAGGCGCTCGGGGACGCCCGCCCGCCCGCCCGCCGCAGCCCGGCCGGCCAGCGCGGCCTCCGCCGCGTCCCGCGTCCCGCGTCCCGCCCGCAGCCGCGTGTGCTGCCGGGCGGCGCTGTCCCGCGTCCCCGCGTCCCCGCGTCCCCGCGTCCCCGCGGGCCGCCGCACCTGGGGCGGGAGCGCGCGAGCGCGGCCAAGGACGGGCGCGCAGCCCCGGAAGCGCCGCGCCCGCCCGCCCGCGCCCTGCCCAGGTGCGCCGCGCCGCGCCGCTTCCTCTCGGCCGGCGGGGGCGGGAGCCGGCGCCCGGCGGGGGCGGCCCGCGTTCAGCCGCGGGGGCGGGAGCCGGCTGCCCCGGTTCCGCCGCATAGCTGCGCGGCTGACTCAGGGGCCGCGCCGGCACCTGGCGCACCTCGGCCCGCCGGCCGCCCCGGGCCGCCGCGGGTGGAGCGCGCGGCCCGCAGGCCCTCTCCTGGCGCCCTCGGCCGAGGCGCTCCGTGCGCGCTGCTGGGCGCTGCCACGCGGCGGAGCCTGCGCGACTACTGCCTGTGTAGCCTCCGCGTTTCCCAAACTTAAGACTCCTGGGGGCCTGACTTCCCCGCGCTGCCTCTGTGTAAATTCGCTGCTGTTCGCCCGAGATTGTTAGATCCCGGAAGGACAGTTCCCCTCGAGCCGGGCATCGACACTGCCCTTGGAATTGATAAAGAAGCGGCGAAAGAAAGCGGGCAGGGCGCGGCGGCCTGTAATCCCAGTCCCTTTGGAGGCCCACTGGGGAGGACCACCTAAGGCCTCAGGATCAGCCTGTGCAACACACCAACCCCCACCTCCAAGAAAGAGGAAAATAGAGGACCCCAAAGAACCCTTGCGGACCTCCAAATACCTAAGCGTCTGCAAAATCACGTTGTTTGCAAGTGAGTTCGTAGGCCAACTCCTTATTTTCATTTATTTTTTTATTTATAGAGATAGGGTCTTGCTCTTAGCCCAGTGCGGAGTGCCTGATAAAATCGTAGTTCTCTGAAACCTTGAACTCCTGGGCTCAATCCATCCTCCCGCATAGGTATGACTACAGGCGTGGCCACTTTGCCCAGCTAATATATTTTAATTTTTTTTAGAACTGGGGTCTGGCTGTGTTGCTCAGGCTGGCCTTGAACTTTTGCCCTCAAGTGATCCAAATACTGGGATTGCAGGCATGAGCCTCTGCACCTAGGCTTTATTTTTGTAATAAGCGTCTCCTGCAGACTGTACCTGCAATTCCCTCCCTTAAAAGGTGAAATGTACTTATCTTCTCCCTGTACCTGTTGATAGAAGTGAAGCAATTAGAGAAAGTGCAGACCTTATTACGAAAATGAGATAATCGGTGAAGTCCAAAATAAGGGAGGCTGCCCAGGAGCCTGAGCCCTTGGGATTCTTCATTCATCATCTTCGCCCAAACTACCTGCCCACCAAAAAGCCTTGTTTTCCCCAGGGGTGAAACTCTGACACAGTTATGACTTGCTACAGAGACACCAAATCTCCAGTTTCTTTTGAACTAAGTACTTCATCACCAGCCCCAATCTACCTCCTGGATGTTTTTTGACATCCAAACCCCAGGAATTGTCTTTTCCTTTGGATTTCTATAGCATTTATAGCAGGAATTTTATTTATGTCATTCTTTCCTGGCGTCATTATAGGTCCATACTTTGGTGGTGGTTTTTCTCTCCCTCAGAATTCTCATATACTTCTCATTTACTTTTATCTTTGTAAGCCATCTTCAATCCTCTGAATAAGGTGGGTTATAAATAAACAAAAATTCTTAGATCAGTTATGGTCTTGGAAGGTCAACCTTTGCTTTGTCCTTGAGTTACTTCTCTTGATAGACTTTATAAACTGATTGGGATTGGGCCTTTTGTGCCTCTTTGCAATAATACCTAAATTCCTTGATTATTATTTAGTCATTTATTCTTTAAAAAACTTGGCCAGGTGCAGTGGCTCACACCTGTAATCCTAACACTCTGGGAAGCTGAGGCAGGAGGATATCTTAAGGTCAGGAGTTTGAAACCAGCCTGAGCAAGGAGACCTGTCTCTACTAAAAATAGAAAAATTAGCCAGGTGTCCTGGTGTGGCCTGTATTCCCAGCTACTTGGGAGGCTGAGGCAAGAGGATTGCTTGAGCCCAGGAGTTTGAGGTTGCACTGAGCTATGATGATGTTACTGCACTCTACTCAGGGAGACAGCGAGATTCTTAAAAAATAAATAAATATATATATATATATATGTATCGATGTTTGATAATTTGAAAATACAGTGGTGAGCAAACATACAAACTCTGGATTTAGTGTTTTCTAAAAAGGGAAAATAAATGTAAGGCACACCACTGTATAAATTGGTTATAAGGTTTATTCTGGTTTTATGGATCTTAATATATGGAGGCAAATAAAAGATGTCTGAGGGGATATGCCAAAAGCTACCTTTTATTAAGTGCCCATTAGACACCAGACTCTAACCAAACACCTAATATATGTGCTATATATACACAACTCTGTGAGTTAAAATTTTCCAATTTTATAAATATAGGCTTACTTGAAAATTAAAAGAGGTTAAGCAGTAAATAGTGGATAAATTAAATACATATCGGTTTTATTCATAGAATATAAATTTTTTATTCAGCAGCCCTCTTGGGCATTGAGAAAGTAAAATACACAGGGAAATTGACTTTACAAGAATTTAGCTGTGAAAAATCTGTTTACTGCCAAGACCATTGTAGTATAAATTGCCAGTAATTTCCATCTAGACTGCAGTTATTACTAAATGACCTGCTCTTGCCCTTATTTCCTAAATTTTAGTAAGAAAGCATATAAACCCGTGTCTTTGCCTTCCTTTATGTCTTTGCTGTTCCACTCCTTGTCCCCAGAATGCACTCTGCTTCTGAAGGGCAATTTGAACCCATGGAAATCTTCCTCCTCTCCTCTTTTCCTCCTCTTTTTTCTATTCCTTCTTCTCTTCTCCTCTTGCTACTTTTCGTCCTAACTCTTTTACTTTTGCTGTTCAGAGCATTTTACTTGAAAGAGCTCATTCAATTATCTTAACCTCTCCTTGGAGAGAGAGGTATTATCCCCCTGATAAGAAAACTTAAGAAAAAGAGAGGTTGAGTCATCTACACTAGTCAACCAATTAGCACTATAAGGGCAGGAGAATTCCAACCCAGTCCAGCCCAAGATCTGCCCTGTGCACTATAGGACCTCTTAGGGGAAGCACAGTTGCTGGGCTTAAAAGGCCTGCACTCAAAATGGAGCAGGTGTAGTGTAGGTTGTGGCATTTTGAGCACACTAACTTATCTGAGCCTTGGTTTCCCCATCTGTAAATTGGAAATAGTATTATTTAATGTGATTTTATATTTAGGGGACCTAGGAAATAGTAACCCCTCCATACAATTTAGTTCAATTTTTTTTTCCAATTATTCTTAAAGACTAGAGTTAAATCCTACCTCCTTCTCAAACTTTTCCAAATCTCTGATACACAGAATTATTTACACAACAGAATTTAAAG
The DNA here is from genome assembly GCA_008750895.1 of Mirza zaza. Lineage (NCBI taxonomy): Eukaryota > Metazoa > Chordata > Mammalia > Primates > Cheirogaleidae > Mirza > Mirza zaza. The sequence goes on from VSMD01113732.1 coordinate 171,736, forward strand.
TCTCTTCGTTTTCTGAAAAAGAAAATCCAATATTATTTTTGCCAAATATAAAATGTTAGGGATATAATACAGTAAGGAAATATCTACTTATGATATTTAATTCATCAATTTAGATAAATATTTATTGAATTAAATTTATATATTAATTTATGAAGGCCTTTTCCACTTATACTTTATGAAATAAATTTTTTCAAATTTTAATGTTCAACTTGACAGCAATAACTTCATCACTACAGCCACATTTGAAATCAAAACTCATTTTCTCCTTTTTTTTTAATTTTAATTTTTTTTATTTCAGCATATTACAGGGGTACAAATGTTTAGGTTCGCTATATTGCCTTTGCCCCACCTTATTTTTTCCCTACATACTGTCTCACTCCTGTCCTTCAGGCCCATTCCCTGGGATTTACTCCCCCATAAAGTGCTCACATTTAGGTTTTTGTCTCAGGCGATGCTTTCTGGGGAACTTTGGCTAAGACATATTTTCTTCATGTTCTCTGTTATTTATTTGTTCATTAGCTTATTCTCTATGTTAGATGCAAGCCTCCTTTTAAAATTTATTTAGTCTAGAAGAAGGTAAATCCTTTTTTACACATTTATTTTTTTAATTGACAGATAAAAATTGTGTATGTGGATAATGTACAATATGTTTTGAAACATGTATATATTATGGAATAGCCAAATGGAATTCCAATTATGGAATCTAATTAACATATGCATTACCTCACATTTTTATTTTTGTGGTGAGAACACTTAAAATCTACTGTTTTTAGCAATTTTCAAGAGTATAATACATTGTTGCTAACTGTAGTCACCATATTATACAATAGATCTCTTGAATTATGCCTCCTAACTGAGATTTCGTATCCTCTGACCAACATCGCCCCAATTCCCTCCTTTCCTAGCCTCTAGTAACCACCTTTCTACTCTCTACTGCTGTGAGTTGGACTTATTTTAGATTCCACATATTAGGGAGATCATGCAGCATTTGTCTTTCTGTGACTGACTTATGTCCCTTAATTTCTTCCAGGTTCATCTACATTGTTTAAATCATAGGATTTCCTTCTTTTTTAAGGTGGAATAATGTTCCATTGTGTATATGTACCACATTTTCTTCACCATTCATCCACTGATGGACACTTAGGTTGATTCCATATCGTAGATATTGTGAATAACGCTGCAGTAAACATAGGAGGGCAGTTGTCTCTTTGACTTTGATTTCATTTCCTTTTGGATAATACTCAATAGTGAGATTTCTGGATCATATGGCAGTTGTATTTTTAAATTTTTAAAACCTCCCTACATTTTCCCATAATAGCTATACTAATTTGCATTCTCACCAATAGTGTGCAAGGGTTTCCTTTTTTCCAAATCTTTGCCAACACATCCTTGATCTTTTTGATGATAGTCATTCTACCAGCTGCGAAGTGCTATCTCATAGTGGTTTTCATTTGTATTTCTCTGATGATTAGTGATATTGAGCATTTTTTTCATATATCTTTGACCACTTGTATGTCTTCTTTTGAAAAATGTCAACTTATACCCTTTGCCTATTTTGAATATTTATTTTCTTTCTATTGAGTTATTAGAGTTCCTTATGTATTTTAGAGATTAACCGCTTATCAGATATATGGTTTGCAAATATTTTTTCTCATTCCATAGGTTGTCTCTTCACTCTGTTGTTTCTCTGGCTGTGAAGAAGCTTTTTAATTTGATGTAATCCTGTTTATCTATTTCTGCTTTTGTTGCCTGTGTTTTTGGGTTCATATCCAAAAAATCATTGCCCAGCCCAATTCCACAGATTTTCCCCTATGTTTCTTCGAGTAATTTTATAGTTTCTTTAATCAATGTTGTATTCACCTTTGTATGTGATGATAAGGGTCTAGTTTCATTTTCTGCATGTGGATATACAGTTATCCCAACATAATTTATTGAAAAGTGTTCTTGGTATATTTTTTGAAAATCAATTGATCATAAATACACAGATTTACTTCTAGGCTCTGTATTCTATTTTATTTGTCTATATGTCTGTTTTTATACCAGTCCCATACTATTTTGGTTAATATAGCTTTCAATATGTTTTGAAATCAGGTAGTATGATGCCTCGAACTTTATTATTTTTGCTGTCACTTGATTTTTATTTTTGTTTGTTTGGTTGTTTTTTTTTTTTTTTTTTTTGGATCATATTAGTTTCACTTCTGCCTAAATTTTTGAAGACACCTAACTTTCCACATCCTTTTATAATTCTGTCACTGGGAATTTTGTTATAAACCACAAGTTCCCACTTGCTTCACATTAAGAGACTAGTTTTTCTTATTCATTGTAAATAAGTACATCAATGATCTCTATGAGTTATCTTTTTTAATGTTTTTAAAAACATGCACTAACATGCAACACTTAAATTGTGAGGTCATACCCATATAAATACTTAATTTGTTTTAAGGGTCTTCAACTCCTTGCTTTTTAAACCAATTTCTTTAGATGACCTCTGAATGTATCCTAAACTAGGACTGACTTTAGGGTATATCCCTGACCCCTTTAGTTTAGTAGTTTTAGTGTTCAGATTAATGTACAATAATAGAAGGAAATTTAGAGATGCTATGATACATATATTTTTGTACCAGGATGCATTATGACTCATTATTAACATTTAACATTTTGACCATAAGGATCTCTTTTCTGAGGTCTAATTTTTTGGGGAAAATGATGTACCTTATAGTCAGGCATGTATAATGATCCCTCCTGGATTCTCCCATTGCCCTTAATTTTTACACCTATTCAAGTACTCTTAGCCATTGGTCTTACATTATGATACTTGGAATCTTTTCTCATTACTGTTTGTACTCCCTGAAATACTGTCATATAGCCTTAGGTAAATGTTTGTTTATCAAGTTGAAATACTTACATTCATTACATTTACTCCTTTCAGTACTTTGGTAGTAGTTATAAGAGTTACTTTGAAAAATTTGTTAACTATTTCTCACCACAAGAGAACCATTTAGTGGCTGGCACTACAGATTACTGTATACATAGAACCAATGTTAAATAGTCATCCCACTCAATTGTAGACCAAAAGTTGATAGTATTTTGGAATTAATTTATTGTAAAATATAAGTATGAGTCACCTTTGAGGTAAGCTTATGGATTTCAGAAATGGAAATCTCAGAAATATGCAACCCAGATCAACATATAATTAAGACTATTATCAATATTAAACATATTAAGACTATTTTATCAGCACAGGAAGCAACAGTGCAATCATCATATAGCTACCATATATTGATTTCTTAAAATAAGGCAAATAATATGTTAAATATTTACAACTATTATTCATTTAACTAACTTTTATAGATATTTTAAGATGTGATGAGCCACAAAGATACAGAGAAAAACAAAGTAGACCTACTTCATTATCATCTTGGAGCTTACAGAAGGATAGCAGAGGCAGCTATTACTCAAATATTCACACAGATTTTTATATATGTGTGTATAACATATTTGTTTATTATGTATATACATATAACATACTACATGTACAGCATACATATGTGTAGATAAACAATACATACTCCATAGTATATCTATGCATGCATACATACATATCTATATATGTACATGTATATATAACATATATACATATATAATTATATTTAAACCATAGGAGTTTGATGATCTTTATATTTAACCTTAAAAATAGTCATTGCATATGTTTCAAGTTAATAAATGTTAGTTGAGACAGAAGAAATGGTTTTCCCCTTCTCCCTATCTTTAGTGCATGTGGAGGGAGTTCCTAACCCTCCTGGCCTCTCTTTGCCCCCATCGAATCCCCCTCACACATTCTGCCCCATGATGGTGGAGTAACTTATTTATTTGGAGTATTTGAAAGGAGGAACTAGCCCCATGAGCCCTTCTCCTTCATACGTTTGAGCTGCCCTCAGGAAGCCAGAATTCTGTGTTACTCTATGGTCTATGAGAAGTCTAATCTACCCATAGCACCCAGAGCGTGATGTGTTGTCTAAAAGTAACATTTAATTCCTCACCTGCCTGATTCGTGTCTATCCATTAATTTCAGGTACTACCCATATTTGTGATAAGTATTAGAAACCAACAAAATTCTATGCTACAGAAAAATAAGGAGAAGGTATGATTTTTGATTGGAAATCAAGAAATCAGAAAAGTTCTTTTTAAACAAATGACATTTAAACTGAGAAGTAAAAGCTGGGTGGAAGGAGCTCTGTGTGCTCAGCATGTGTGGGTGGGTGGAGATGTGTTCCAGGCAAAGAAGAGCATTTGCAAAACCTTGGAGGCAGCAAAAAGCAGGAACTTTGGAGGAACCGAAAAAAGGTCTTGCAGCTAAATAGTGAATAAAGTAGAGTAAAAGAGGATGAAGTTAGAGGGACAGATAGCTACACCATGTAGGGCCTTAGAAGCCATGTCCAGGGTTTGGGAATTGAAGTAATTAAAGTAATTGAATGGATTTAAGAGGGGAGAACATAACTTATTTCCTTGTCCTATATAATCTTCAAAACAACCCTTAATAGATGGTACTATCTTTATGCTCATATTTCAGCTGAACAAATTGAGATATAGAGAGGTTCAACTATAAATGTATTATTTGATATTACATAATTCCAGGGACCATCCTTTTAACCACTCAACTATTCCATGTGTTCAAAACAAGTCCACAGTCTAATCTGCAGAAATTTCATGATATACATGCATTTATAAACTATGCTTTACAAATAATGTATATGACTAATTCACAAGCTTTTTTGAAGTAATTATAAAATTATTTTATATTTATAATTCAATACCTCTGTGTTTAGTGAAATAAAATGGACAATCCAGTAAATTCTTCCTTCCAGTCTCTACAGTAGAATTCTAAGAAGTTAGAGAAGATTTAATTTTTTAAAAATGTGAGGTGTCTCTTTTGTGTTTTATAAACAAATTTGATGATTGTCCCCAAACCATGTAATTAAAAATAGATTGAAAGAAGGGGAATAGAGGATAAAAATGTCTTAGTACTTCCTGAAACTGTTTTGGTAGATTTGACAATAAAGATGCTAACTAAGTTACTTTCTCTGTATCTGAGAAATTGACACATGACATAGTCTGTACACTGGTTACTACTGACTCGCACTCCAGCAATGTCTGCTATTCTTACTGTAGAAAATAAAGATCCATATGTCCTGTTTCTCCGTCTGAAAAGGTAGTGTTCGAAGTTTCTCTAAAACACCTTTTCTAGAAAAGCGCTCTATCAGGCATTCGATCGCTTTTCTCTGTGTGAAATGTGACATACCATCTGAGTTGCACTGAGCAGCAGGTGTGCAGACCTTCAAAGACCTCCCTGACAAGTTGCATTTCCTTCACTCCACATGGCTTCTGTGGCATCCTGTGTAACGGTGTTGTATTTTTTCCTGTGGAAACTCTCATAGCCACACTACTTCAACTTAAGTCTGGTTTAGCAATCAGAAAACATAGTGTCTGCCCAGTACATTTTGCAAGCATTTCAAGGAAGCCTTGGTAGCCATGCCTGATTGAACTGTTCTTTCTTTCACTTGTAAAGGAACTACTGCTCATGCCTTCATTCAGCCATGAATGTTTGGCTTTTTCAAAATAGTTTCTAGGACACTAGAAAAGGAGATTTTTGTTTTTCATTCATCTTAAAAAAAAAGAAAGAAAGAAAGAAAGAAGAAAATAAAACAGCAGTAGAAACAGTTCCTTGCCTTTATGTTCTGGGTGGAGATGGTTTTTACAAAGCAATAAAAAAAAAAAAGCAAGCAATTTAATTTGTTAGATTATCCTCATAATATGCACAGTGCACTTCCAGATAAAAAATAAAATATTTAAACAATCATCAGATGGGTAAATGTTTACTGAAACAGCAGAATTCAACAGGGAACAATTAATTATAAAGAATTTTGGCCGGGCGTGGTGGCTCACGCCTATAATCCTAGTACTCTGGGAGGCTGAGGCGGCGGATTGCTCAAGGTCAGGAGTTCGAAACCAACCTGAGCAAGAGCGAGACCCTGTCTCTACTATAAATAGAAAGAAATTAATTGGCCAACTAATATATATAGAAAAAATTAGCCGGGCATGGTGGCGCATGCCTGTAGTCCCAGGTACTCGGGAGGCTGAGGCAGCAGGATTGCTTGGAGTTTGAGGTTGCTGTGAGCTAGGCTAACACCATGGCACTCACTCTAGCCTGGGCAACAAAGTGAGACTCTGTCTCAAAAAAAAAAAAAAGAATTTTAGTCTTTCTTCCATTTTTCCTTCCAAACTGTGCTCTTGAACTTATGCTTCTCCTGGGCTCGAATGAAATACAGGGTGGGTCCCCGATATTTTTTCATGTGTGTCAATGATAAGAATAGTTTAAGGCCAGGCGCTGTGACTCACACCTGTAATCCTAGCACTCTGGGAGGCCAAGGCGGGAGGATCGCTCAAGGTCAGGAGTTCGAAACCAGCCTGAGCAAGAGCAAGACCCTGTCTCTACCAAAAAAAAAAAAAAAAAAAGAAAGAAATTAATTGGCCAACTAAAAATATATAGACAAAATTAGCTGGGCATGGTGGTGCATCCCTGTAGTCCCAGCTACTCGGGAGGCTGAGGCAGGAGGATCGCTTGAGCCCAGGAGTTTAAGGTTGCTGTGAGCTAAGCTGACGCCACAGAACTCTAGCCTGGGCAACAGAGTGAGACTCTGTCTAAAAAAAACAAGAATAGTTTAATATACGTGATAAAAATTTCCAGTGTGATCGAGTATAAAGGACTAAGTAGTCCAGTGCATCACAAGGCCTACGGCAGGTAGGAGAGGGTTAGTGCCAGCCCTCTCCTACCTGCCTACTTCAGGTCTGGAAGCCTGGCTTGGGGTGCTGGGTGGGATGAGGGGCGTACAACTTTCTCTTTGCACATGCTCACCTGTTCACAAGCTACTGCATCAGACGCCTCAAGGGTCAGCTCAAGAGGAAAAGGAGATTGAGTGTTAACTTAAAAATCATGACTTCTATACATTTGGAAAGGAGAGCTTTATTTCTTATAGAAGGTTAGAGTCTGCAGGGTGGCGTTCTGACAGGCAGGGGAGTATAGCCTCTGGCAAAGACCAGAGACTGGCACTCAGAAGGAGAAGGGGTTGGGGGAGGGATTCCTGCCAAATGGGTGGGCCAGGTATACATATTCAACAGGTTACCAGAGGAGCTATGAATATTCATGAAGGTGGTCCTGATACACACACACTGTATGTAGCATATGACCCATGTTCAATTTGAGGTGGAGACTTAACATTCAAAAGTCTTACAGTTAGGCCCTGTATGTCAGAACGTGAAGGAGGGTCATGAAGACACTCAAGTGTGCAGTCTGTACAAACCAGGCAGAGCCAGTCCATGGTCCATGGTCTTCTTGTCAGGAGAAAGTCACTGAAATTAGTCTCTTGTCTAATCTAAATGGACAGTATGGCTGTCCACTGTAGTATGGACAAGCCAAATGTAGTATGGCTTGTGGAACCGGGAGTTGAGGGGACAGTGTCTGGCGGTGAGCTAAAATGGTTTTAATATTGCTTATCTCGAGGCCAGTGCTTGTTTAGCTCCTAGAGAAAAGAAAAACTTTGTCCATTAGAACATAGTTCATTCTTTAAGTTCAGGGCTGCTTGACCTAATCCTAGTCTGGCATGACCTTAGGTCCTGTTTATAATTTGGCATCTTATTGTCACAAAGAATCTGTCAGTCTTATGATCTTTATTTAGCATTAACACTGGCCAGTCGTGTCTAAGCCCCAAAAGGAAGGGGGTATATAAGGCATGTCTGACCTCCTGTCCCATCATGACTGGGAACTCGGTTTTTCAGGTTTCTTTGGGGCTCCCTTGGTCAAGAGGGGGTCCATTCAATAGTTGGGGGCTTAGGATTTTATTTTTAGTTTACAAGAGGAAGGACAGTCTCTTAAGTGGTGGATGCAGTTGTAATTTTTTTGGCTCTTTCTTTCATAGTTATTTTTTTATTCAATCCCCAACCTACCTACCAACCACTGCTAGAGTCTGGACTCTGCCTGCTGCTCCTGTATTGCTGGGAATACTCCCTTTCGGGCAGCAGCTTTGGATACCATTCTTGAGTCCTTTTTTGGTGCATTAAGTTTCTTTCTTTAATAAACTAAGTGCTCCCAGAGACCCACCTCAAACTTCTGTTCTACTCTCTGCAGTCTCTAGCAATGTTCAGGATACACAGCTCACACTTACTTCAGATGTGTGGACTGTTATCCTACCTTCTTCAAAGCTGAACCTCAAACCTGCTTTACACACCACATCTAACACCACTAAGAATAATAGATAACAGATTTGGCCAAGTATATCATTTTGTAGACATGAATTTAAAAAAAAAACAACAAACTATTACATCAACAAGGCTGACTTGTTGTAGGAATATGTGTATAATGTGTGTATGGGTGGGCATATTTATTAAATAATACCCATATTTATTCATACTGGAGTTATATTTACTAAATATTACCCACATGCAAGCCCAGTACATAAATTATTTCTCTTATTCTTCACGGCAACTCAATTAGAGTCTATTATTAGCCTTTTTTTATAAGTGAGGGAGTTTAGAGGTTTAAGAGTTTAAGTAACTTGCCCAAGATCACCTGCTTTGTAAATTGTGGAGGTAGAACTAAAGTTCAGTATTATTGTCAGATGCATAGGCTTAGCTCACTGTAATTACTACATCAGATCACCTTCTTATGGGACCGGAATGTTATTAGTTTAAGTAGTGACTAGAGCTGGGCTATTAAAATGGTTTCTTGCATCCATAGCCAAAAGTTTGCCCAGATAGCAGACTTCAACTGCAACTTTCATCTCTATGTTACTGATAGAAATCTCCCACTGAACGAGGTGTGTCCTGGGTATAGGCCTGTACACGATGATAATCTTCTTATTAAACAATGTGAAACAATAACAAGAGCCAAGTCTTCAAAGTATTCCATCCACTCCCCCACACACCATTTTGCATATTGTATAAATAATATAGCCAACAATGTCCTGATTCTAGTTTCTTTTAAACTATGAAATTTATAGTTTATTTAGTTAAAATTTCTAGGAGTCCAGCTGTGTCCTTTGAACTCTAATTTCCAGTATGGTTTCTTATGGCATTTTTGAGCAGTGAAGATAATTTTCTCAGCTCGTGAGACAAAGTGGATTTTTTAATAGCATTTCTTACTGGGCAGGTTGTCCACAGGGCACGATAGCATCACGGTGAATTCGAAGGAAATGGATGTCCTTAATAGGCAAAATAGCATGTTGAAGCCTTGAAAAAAATTAAGGTTCTTGGCTATTAGGCCTATAGGGACCTAAGTTGCAGGTTCAATGAAGAAAAAAAGCCAGAATTGGGCCTGAGGACTGGACCTGGGAATGGTCTTTTTTTTTTTAAATTTCAGCATATTATGGGGGTACAAATGTTAAGGCTACTTACATACATTGCCCTTGCCTTCCCTCCCCCCTCGAGTCAGAGCTTCAAGTGTGTCCATCTCCCAGACAGTGCATATGGCACTCACTACGTATGTATATACCACCCCCTCCTCCCCGCTCCCTCCTTGGTCATTGTTTCAATGCATAGTGTCTAGAGCGGTTTAAGAGCAAGAGATAGATCCAGGAAAGCGTTTAATTAATGGTTCTAACTGCTGGGACAGTTGTGTCAGCGGAAAACCATGTGGCTCACCATGACCCTGATTAAGCAAATCAAAAAATCAGCATTTCCAAACGAGGGTTTCCTATTAGGTCTCTGTAATACTTTAAGAAAACAAGAGCTACTCGCTCAAGTAAGACTGAAAAATACTTCAACCAATACTCTTTTCTGGAGATTTATGCCCTACATTTCAAGAGAGATCTGCATGAAAGAAAACTGTTTAATCTGGTTTAATTTAGCATTTCCTAGATTTAGTTGATCAGGAAACCATCTTTTTGTACAACACATTTAGTTTACCGAACCACACTTCCAAAAAAGCTGACCCGGTATAATTAGGGAATCCTGTATTCTATAGGTAGCACTCACAGATTATTGAATATTACTTCTTGCAGCAAAGCTATTGAGAATTTTCCAGGGGAACATGAGTTAAAAGGAAAAAATCTTTAAAATGTTACCGCATGCAGGTATTTTACACATCTGTTCAAGGTCCACAGACTTCAAGCTGGATGGAGATAGGGTTGACAAACTCGTTTGAATATTCTACAGCAGGCGTCCTCAAACTACGGCCCGCGGGCCACATGTGGCCTGCCAAGGACATTTATCCCACCCACCTGGTGTTTTTGTCCCAGCTGCCTGTCCTGCTTAGCAGCGACTCACCCCGGGCCCACAGTGCGCATGTGTGGAATGTGCGCCACACTCTCCAACAGCCCTCCAACCGTCTGAGGAACAGTGAGCTGGCCCCCTGTTTAAAAAGTTTGAGGACCCCTGGTATAGAACTGTATACTCTTAATTTTTTTGACTGTGAGTAGATTTGATTCATAATTAATTTTTAAGTAAATAATTTCAATCTTAGAGACTTCCTTGTTTCATTTCCATGAAGAAGTAGATTGACTTCCATAGATCCAGGCCCATATCCTTGAGGCTGTAGAACAGGGGTCCTCAAACTTTTTAAACAGGGGCCAGCTCACTGTCCCTCAGACCGTTAAGGACCATTGGAGATTCCACACATGTGCACTGTGGGCCCGGGATGAGTAGGCTGCTAAGCAGGACAGGCAGCCGGGACAAAAAAACCGGGCGGGCGGGATAAATGTCCTCGGCGGGCTGCATCTGGCAGTAGTTTGAGGACACCTGGGCTAGAACCTAGTCAAATGGCTACATCTAGCTTCAAAAGAGGCAGAAAAATGAAATCTTATTTCTAGGCATCCATGTGCTCTGTTAAATTACAGGATTCTATTACTAACAGAATAAAAGGAGGATATCTATTTTGGAGCAACTATCACAGAATCATCAGCTATAGACTAGTTAATTTTAGGGACCCCTATCAAATATTTTTTATTTAGCTTTAAAGTAGTTTATACTAGGAAATCCTTACTGCTAGAAATTGAATAGCAAGGCCTGTTGCGTGGAATAAGTGAAGTTTGAGTCAATAAAAATTTATTTCTTCATAAGATTAGGAGAGTGTTGGATTTTTCTGCTATCTTGATGGAAAGTACATCCAAATTCTTCAGGAGTATTATAAAATTATTGGAAATTATTGTCTGTTCCATCTAGAGATCACAAATATCTACTATATCATATAGTGCTATTAAGACTGTTAAGATTGCATTAAAGCATAAAGGATCTATATTGGGTCGTTGCAAATGAGTCCATGAATGATACATGTCTACAAAGGTCAAAGAATAGTTACTGAAGCTGTTGACAGCCTCATTTATTCCTAATAGATTAGATGGATTATAAATCATAAAACTAAATATAAATAAGGTGTTATTATTCATTAACTTAAAGCAATCACATTATAGGCAATAAAAATATTTATCCTACCTAAATATACAGTTACACATGTGAAAACCATCAAGATAGCTATGAAATTAAGTTGGTCACATGTGAGAGAAAAATCTACATAAGAGCAATCCATTCCAAAATCCATGAGGATAGACACAATAAAAAGATTCTGAATATAAATTTCTATTGAGCCATTTTATTTTTCTGGTTCTTATTTGTTTGTTTTAGAGATGGGTTCTCACTCTGTCTCTGTTGCCCAGGCTGGAGTGCAGTGGCCTGATTATACCTTATTGCAGCCTTGCACCTCTGGGCTCAAGTGATCCTCCAGCATCAGCTTCTCAAGCTGCTGGGATTACTGGCTTGAGCCACTGCTCCCAAGGAACCATCACTTTTGAAAACATATATTATGAAAAATCTATGCAGCCACACAGAATTTATTATAAATATGATACATAATATTATAAGCACGTGGCTCAATGTTGGAAGACTTTTTTCACATTTTGCTTATTTTGACTAATAAACACTACTTATAGTAAATTTACGACTCTAAGAGAAATGTCAACTAAAAAGAATCCTGTTTTTATATGGCCCCCACCTATATAGAGTTTTGCTATCATTTTCTGTATTTTTGTCCCTCTTTCTTTTCCTTTCTTTTTTTTAGACAGTGTCTCGCCCTGTCGCCCACACTGGAGTGCAGTGTGCAGTGGCATCATCACAGCTCACTGCAACCTCAAACTCTTGGGCTCAAGGGATCCTTCTGCCTCAACGTCCTGAGTAGCTGGGACTACAGATGCAGGCCACCACACCAGTTAATTTTTTCTATTATTTGTTGGGACAGGGTCTCACTATGTTACTCAGGCTGATCTTGAACTCCTGGTCTCAAGCAATCCTTCTGCCTCAGCCTCCCAAAGTGCTAGGATTACAGGCATGAGCCACTGCTCCCAGCCTCCCCTTTCTTTCATTTTTTACCTTTTCAAATATTTTTCCAGGTATTCACTTTCATTGAGAAGAGCACTGCAAATATCTACACCTCATATTTTTTTAGTATTTTACAACTTTCAAATCCCTTTATATGTAATTTTCACTTCTTATATTAAGAACTGTTATTTACTTCTTACTAATGCATATTAATGCAAAATCCATTTATGTGTTATTGGGATCTCTGAAGTTCAGTATGTCTCTTAATTTTTCTCTTAATTTTCGCTTGTTTAACTAGTGAAATCTAGCAGTTCCCATTTGTGATCTTTTAAATTGATGAAGGTTCTCCTTTTATTCTGGAGCCTTCAGGAAGCACTGAATGTTACTGCCATGCCTTTTCTAATAAGTTCTTTAGACCTACAGGCACAATTTCAAGGAATGTAGGCTTTGGATTTCCTAGGAGATCATGTATATACAGTAAAACTCTTCAACATATGAATGGGAAATTTGTTTCTACATGAAATAATACTTGGGATTTTTATATGGATTTTTTCTATAGAATCCTAGGAGTTGTGGGCCATGTGAATATCTTCTACATCTATAGTGGTGGTCTCAGGTTGAAACTTAGGTATTTTTAGTTTGGATTTGGATAAGCCTGGACACATCTGGAAGATCTATGCAAGTAGTTTTGAAAATCTTTTTGCGTCAGAAGACTCCTTTGTTCAAATGAAATCTTCAGAGAAAATGAAAATAAAGCAAAACAGATAAAACTGATAATACTCTGGTTGAAGTAGAGCAGGATGGAGGTGGGGTCTCTTCCCCTCTGTGGGAGTGTAGGTAATTCTCAGTGCTATAGTCTACAAGTGACACAGATTGTTTGTCCTTCAGCTCAGCCCCATGACTCCAACCCCTGCCATAGAGTAGGACTTGTAATAAAATATACTGCAAAAGGGAAAGCTGTTCCCTAGATGTCTAAAAGATACTGGGAACCCAGAGCAAAAATATCATTATGCATAAGTATATGGAAAGTATATCAAAGAGAGCAGTCGTGGAGAGCAGAAGCGCTATCAGTATGAATACTTTTGGAGCAAGGAGTGAGAACAGCAGATTTAGCAGCAGAATGAGCAGCAGCTCCACATGTGGACCACTTTCGATACCAATCAGCGGAAGTCTTGTCAGTACCTGCAGCCTCAGCAGGAAGGCTCTGACGGGGAGGTGGGGGCTGGAGCTTGTATCTCTAAAGCATGCAAGGAGACTTGTTCTGAAAGTGCCAAAAAAAAGTGGGAACAAACGGTCACTCCTGGGGTAAAGGTGCCATTGCCAGGCAGTGAAAATAAGAAAGGAAGGAGGTCTTCTGCCCTCCTGCCCCCTTCCAGACTCATCTAGTGCCTCTAAGGGCAGAACCTAATAGGGTGTCACTGGCCAAAGTCCTCTGCACAGAGGGGGACTTGGGGCTGAGACACACAAATAAATAAAGCAAGCACAGAAAAAGCTTGTGTCTCATTATTAGTATGGCCCTACATTTTTTCTCCCGAGTTGGTATGATAGCACTAGGTGATATTTTTTTCTCCCTTTGATTCTGTATTGTTCAAAATTTAAAGTTGAAAAGCATAAAAGAGATAAATGTCTTGCACAATTACTCTGAGAAAAAAGTTTGCTATAAAATATAGCAAGGTCAATATTAGTGAAAGATATTTTTCAACACTCAATTTTATGTAATGACAAAATAATATTGAATAACTCCACTGAGCATCTTGAAGTTATATTTTACAGGCAGCTTTATACAAATTAGAAATTATTTAATAGTGGAGGCTTGACTGATAATCCCTGATCGTATCCCTTGCTTTTAGGACACTAAATTATGGGGTCTTAACCAGTACATCTGAGGTACTTTTGTAGATGTTCATACTCTTTCAGTTTTTCTGACAAAATTTTGGCCCTCCAGATCACATATTAGAAAATAGTAGGACACATCTTTGTATTGGGAAACTACAAATGAGGTATTTTAAACTACAAATAAGGTTCTTTAATCTCAATAACTTCTGCTAAGTTTTTCTTCTCATATCTGGTATTTTAAACAAATGAATTGTGTTTGCTTTAATCCAAAACACACGGTCTTAGACTTTGAGTCCAGACTGCATAGATCTCAATCCCTGGGCTAGGCCTAAATTCCCAGTCATTCAACAGATGTTTATTGCACTGATCCTATGTCAGAGTTCAGGCTGGGGAGGATAGTCACTATGTGTTCTGGGAAAAGTAACTTATTATAGAAATTAGACTTTATGCAATTGTGGAAGGAGCTGGAAGGTCTAGAATGGGGAGTTAAAGGGTCAGAAAAGGAGTTAGCAAGCAGCTAATCTGGGAAGCAAAATACACCCAGTTGCTAAATTAGAACTATAAAGGTGATCCCCTGGGAAGTTGTTCTCTCTGCAGAGACCAACTCTATGGGTCCACAGCTAAGTGTCTGGGCGCATGCTTGAGAGCCAGAACGCTGGAGGACAACAGCAGAGCAGAGCAGAGGAAAACAAGACACGTTGGAACGCACCGAGCACCGCTTCATCTGTCCATCACTTCCGCTCACTGCAAAACAACTTTCAGAGATTAATGTCTGCTGCGTCACTTCCAATTTTCAAATCTCTTGTAAGTTTTTATTTTCACTAAATCTATAGGTAAGGGACTATATGGGAAACATAGTTCTTAGTTTAACAAAGATGATGAAGTAGTCCATCACTGCCAGTCTGTATAAGAAACTGTACTGAGTAATCTGTAAAGTGGTAAATTAAGGCCGTAATATGTACATTGCTGTGGCTGTCATGAAAATGTGCCTCTTAGATTCTAACTACGGAGAGTATAACTAACCAATCGCCCCAGCTGCTAAGCTCTGGAACTCATCACCTCAATTGTATTAGGACCATGCCTTCTCCTTGGCCCCCAATGTCTGGGTGTGACAGTGACACTAAGGAGGTGTGCTTCTGAGAGACCCAGGAGTCCAACAACAGAGACTTTGGCTCAGGACTTCCCAGATGGCCATCTAGAAGGCTTCCACTCTAACTTCCTTCCTTCCTTCCTTCCTTCCTTCCTTCCTTCCTTCCTTCCTTCCTTCCTTCCTTCCTTCTTCCTTCCTTCCTTCCTTCCTTCCTTCCTTCCTTCCTTCCTTCCTTCCTTCCTTCCTCCCTTCCTTCCTCCCTCCCTCCCTTCCTCCCTTCCTCCCTTCCTTCCTCCCTTCCTTCCATCTTTCCTTCCTTCCTCCCGTTTTTCTTCCCTCCTTGTCTTTTTTCTTCTCCCAAGTTCAGACAAAGGCTTTCTCATCTTCCTCCTCTTTTCTCTCCCTGGCAGTTCCCCTAATAAATTTCTCTCGTATTTTTAATCTACAAGTATTTGCTTCTTGGAGGACATGGATGAACATATCTTAAAAAAAAAAAAGTTAGCACATTAACAAAATAAATCTAGCACCAAAAAGTAAAAAAAAGGGGAAATTAATAAACGGATGATTAATTTTTTAAAAATGGACCTTTATAATTTGTTTAGACCACCAATGAAGAAAACTGCCTGTGTATTGATTCTAGAGTATTTTCTGTATATAGAGTTTCAAGATAAAAGTTTCTTTATATAGAGTTTACACTTATAGTTCACATACCCTGCCCTCCCTCACAGAAGCCAGGCTATGTCTGGAAGTTTCTATACTTAGCGGGAGTGTAGAAACAGCAGGACAAATCCTGTTGTCCTGAGACCAAACTCACGAAGCCCCATGGAAGCCCTATTCCACCTCTCTCTCTGTCTCACTTCCTCTGGGCCTTTGTCTGGAGTGAAGTTATCACTAGGAGAATATCTGGGAAGAGTTATCAATGCTTCCTAAGTCCCAAGAAATCCAAGTAGGTGAAAATATACTTCATCTCACTGTTTACAATGCAACATTGAGTGGACTGGCATTATTTTGGCCCAAAGCCCAAATATAGTTGATCTAATATTTGAATGAGACTGTAAAGAATAAGCAAATCTTCATTTCTTCAATTGCTTTCACCTCTATTCCTGCTTTAATTGAGATCATCTGTAACATGCTAAATTAGCTCTCTATTGCCTTAAAGAAAATTATTTCCAAGCAATACAACTTAATGTTCAAATGTTTTCACTAGATTCAACATAAGAACCATGAAGACATTTTTATACTGTTTTCAAAGCCTCTTTTGGAGACCTTGTTCACTATATTAGTGTCCTTTACACAAATCTAGATGCTAAAATAATTTCAGTAGCAGAAATGTTTTACCCCTCCTTTCATCTACAGCTGGGACTGACTTTACCCTGCTATTGCTTTGACAGCAGGAAACTGTGAAGTTCAATGCTTAAAAATGATCTTCTTTTCTAGTCATTTTTTCCCCCTCTTTTTTCTGTATGATTTCTGATCTTTCTGATTTTATTTGTAATGATCATATCATTTGTGAGTTTAAGTACTCTTAAATATTTGCATTTTTTTGGAGGGGAGAGGAATACGTAGGCTATAAAATTTTAAATAAGTTATACATGTAAATGCATATCAATGTTCACTTTGCCTAAACTATGATTACAAATCATTGGCAAAGTTTTAGGAAGATAAAATACTTAAGGAAGCTGTTAATAATTTAACAGTTTCAATTCAAACAAGTGTGTGTTTACATCTTATAGCTTTTTGTTTATAAGAAGGCATCTTTCCCTTTAACCTGGGTTGGGTACTGGAACCAGAACATGAAACAGATTGGCTATAGATCCAACTCTGCAATAAGACCTGGTACAAAGCAGCTAGCTTTTTCCTCAGTATCTTCATTTATAAAATAATGGATTGGACTAGGGAGACCTAAGGGATTATTTCCAGCTCTGGAATTGTATGATTACTTCTAAATTTAAGCTTAATTGATTTTGACATTTAAACATCTAATTATCATAGGAGAACACATTCAGGAATGACAATAAGAGGTGGACATGCAAGAGGAAGTTTCTAAACTCACATCTATTTACAAAGACACACTCAGGAAACAGACTGTAATGAAGCATTTCCTTTAAAATTAGATTTGACTATTATATCACATAATGAAGCTTTTGAAGTTCCAAGAACTCAAAATTCCATTCAGTTGTCTGACATTATGAAAATGGACACTAAACCAGTCAAAGACCTAATTCATTATGGGAAAAAGTAAAACTAAAAATATCTGCAATTTCTTAGCCACTATAGCACTTCTGTGAAACTATAGCTAGTTTAAAACCATGCTTTTTTCATATATATTTTGCAAAAAAGGTATGAAGCTTGACATCAATGGAGAATAAATAATCATAGTAACCATTTAGAAATACAGTGGTTCAAGGCTGTACGTGGTGGCTCACGCCTATAATCCTAGCACTCTGGGAGGCCAAGGTGAGAGGATCGCTCGAGGTCAGGAGTTTGAGATTAGCCTGAGCAAGAGGGAGACCCCCGTCTCTACTAAAAATAGAAAGAAATTAGCTGGACAACTAAAAATATATATAGAAAAAATTATCCAGGCATGGTGGCGCATGCCTGTAGTCCCAGCTACTTGGGAGGCTAAAACAGGAGGATCATTTGAGCCCAGGAGTTTGAGGTTTCTGTGAGCTAGGCTGACGCCACAGCACTCTAGCTGGGGCAACAGAGTGAACAGTGAGATTCTGTCTCAGAAAAAAAGAAAGAAAGAAGAAAGAGAAAGAAAGAAAGAAAGAAAGAAAGAAAGAAAGAAAGAAAGAAAGAAAGAAAGAAAGAAAGAAAGAAAGAAAGAAAGAAAGAGGGAGGGAGGGAGGGAGGGAGGGAGGGAGGAAGGAAGGAAGGAAGGAAGGAAGGAAGGAAGGAAGGAAAGAAAGAAGGAAGACAGCGGTTTGCTTTGTTTCAAGCATAACTGTGAACAATTACTTTACTCTAGCAGTAAAAATAAAACAATAATACCTGAAAGAATTTGGTATTAACTTCGTTGTGAAATATCAGATAATCTTTGCATGCTGCAACAGGTTGAGTACTGCTGAAGTATCTGTAGCATTAAGATGAACTGCAAGCAAAAATATATGATGGGGTGGGTTACATAGCATTAGAAATGTGTTTATTTAAGTCTATCTTTACATAGTTAGGTAGCCACTCCTGGTAAGCTAAACTATACAAACAGGATATAAGATGCACACTTTAATATCAGCCACCCAAGAAATGGGACTGTTATTCTCAGTGCCAAAAAGAGTAAGCACACACATAGTAAAGCCACATAATAGACACTTAGTAAATATTTGTTAAATGAATGTACATTGTTTATCATTATCTGGGCACTTTCATCCCAATGCCTAAGAGAATATGCATACAAAAGTAAAAATACACAGTATATGCCAAGTAAACATTTGTTAAATATTAATAAATGATAGTATTCTGTATCACCCTGCTTAATTTATTGTCTAAAATTGAAGTTATTGGCATTCAATAACTTCAATTTGGAAGAATTGGATTCTTCAATTTGGAAGAATGTGGATTCTATTTTATTTCATAACATAGAATACATATAAATATATGAATAGTTAGATGTCATTGATATCAATTATATTTGTGGAGTATCGTGTCATTTGAGGTGGTTGCTGTTGTTTTCTTCAGAAATATTGACATGGAACTCTCTACTTATGAGAAATACCTTGAGACTATATTTTGTCTTGGTATTGGGGCTCTCCATAGGTATATCTTTCAAAACCTCAAAGGAAACTATATTTTATGTCACTGATGTAATCAGCCTCAACATAAAAACACTTTTCTGAAGGCTTGTAAGAGATCCAAACTAGGTCCTAACATGGATTCCTCCAAGGGAGCAATTTTCCCTTCCCAGCTGAGCCACGGAATCTATCTGAAAAAGAGGGTGAAAAGTGGGGACCCTGAGGATTTTGTCAAAAATGGCGGACTAGGGATGACCTCCTTGCTCTTTGCTCTTGGAGAGGGAGGTGAAGAAGGCGGCCTGAATCACTCGAGCGGGTAGTTCTCCTACAGGATCATCTTCACGGAACTACAGGGAAGCTTCGAGGGGCAGCAGCGCCGGGAAAAGGAAGAAAGTGACTCAGTGGATTTACTGTGAAGTTCCGAGAATCCGAGTGGTACTGCGCGGATTGGAGTCTAAGCTGGCCGCGCTTAGCGGCAGCCACACGGCCGTGCGCTCCTTCCTACAGGAGAACAGCTTCTCCCCCACCGACCTCCCGCCCACGCAAGCAGAGAAGTGCCTGAAGACAGCGCGAAGAGGTAACACGGACGGGCAGGCAGGCTGGAGAGGAGGCAGGAGCGGAAAGTAATT